>OX465284.1:23049982-23278071 GCA_949987705.1 Thereva unica | reverse complement strand
ACCATCCGTGTCTAGAGAGGATGAAAATATTTGGACATTGGCCCTACTGGTAGGGGGTTGGGTGATAGGTAACCTACATCTTCTCGGAGAAGACGTCAACAACTTTGCAGGACTAGTGATTTAAGAAGGAATAATAATAGCTTCGCTGACAACGGTGCCCTGCGACACTCTTACGGCTTCGATAGTGCCAGACAAGCACGTGCCAAATTTTGTCTTGCTGATCGCAAGGGCTGGGAAGTGACACAGAAGGTGCTGTACAATTTCCTCCTCTGCAGAAAGTGTAGGTCTCGAAATCTAAGCGTACCGCGTGCGTCTCTATCAGACAGTGTCCGGTAAGCACTCCCACTGAGAGGTTTGGTTTCCCTAGGTAGGTTCCATGCTACTATGCTAGGGAAGAAGTACCACTTCTTCCCAATCGATTTTTTCCAAGCGAAAAGTGCTATGTTCCCTTTTTTAATGCGCTTTTTTGTGTTTTCATTCCAGAGGAGCTTCTTGTAAAAGACTAATCCTAGATATTTGGCACTTGAAGCCAGCGACCCATTAAACTACCGCCCAATAGCATTAACTTCTGTTCTCTCCAAAGTTATGGAGACAATAATCAATAGAAGGTTGATGAAATATCTAGAGTCTAACCAAATTATTCACGACAGGCAGTACGGCTTCAGACCAAAACGGTCTACTGGCGACCTTCTTGTGTGCCTGACTGAACACATCAACCAAAGCATCCATGGCTTCGGTGAGTCTGGTCTGGTTGTTCTAGATATCTCCAAGGCCTTCGACAGAGTATGGCATCCCGCTCTGCTGTCGAAACTCCAAGCTATTGGTATTGACTCATTTCTAAGGAACTGGATTGAGAGCTTTCTTTCTGGCCGTTCAATCAAGGTAGTATTGGATGGCGTCGATTCCAACCCTCATTCCATTTCGGCCGGCGTTTCCCAAGGGGCGATCCTCTCACCTACTCTCTTTCTTATATTCATTAATGATCTGCTCTCAATCCACTTCATAGTTTTGCCGATGACGGTATTTTGCGGTACTCATAGCCCTCCCACAACACAGGACAAGCAAGTGCCAGACCTTGTCTCTTAGAACGCGAACTCATGTCGAACTCTCTTAACGCGAAAATTCAACTCATTCTTGATTGGGGCCGCAAGAATCGTGTCGAGTTCAATGAAACCAAAACCAAGTACTGTCTATTCTCCACTAAAACCTGCACCAACCTTCCCTCCATTTCAGTGGGCGAGGATAATATATCTGCTGATCCATATCTTAACATCCTCGGCGTGACTCTATCCAACGAATTGCGATGGAATAATCACATACTCCAAGTCACCAAACAAGCGTACCAATGCCTCGGCTTCCTTAAGAGATGCAAGTTTCTCCTTCATCCTACTGCCTTGGCTACAATCTACAAGTCCTACATTCGGCCACGCCTTGAATACAACTCGTATATCTGGGCGGGCGTCCCTAAAACCACCTTGGCTTGGCTAGACAAGGTGCAAAACCGCGCCATCAAACTCATTGGCGATAGCACCCTTTCCATTGACCCTTTAAGCCACCGTAGGAATGTAGCAGCGCTCAGCAAGTTTTACCGCTATTTTCATAGCGACTGCTCCACTGAAATCAAAAACCTCCTGCCTACACGGCAATTTTTCTCCCGCAACACAAGACTAGCCAACTCGGCTCACCCCTTCACCCTTCAGCCCTCCCCTTCACGCACATTACGTTTTAGCAGTTCGTTTATAAATAGAACAACTCGATTGTGGAAATCTCCTCCGCAGTCGGTGTTTCCGAGCTCATATAACATCTCAGAGTTCAAATGCAAGGTTCATCGACATCTCCTCATGCACCCTCCAGACCCCTAACCTATCCTATCTGATCTTTCCTTCAGATCAAGCTTACTACTATACATTGCACCATGACTTGTAAGACATGACGGACTAGTAGTACAAAGGGTGACTCCTAAGCTTCATCTTGCCACAAAAAAAAAAAAAAACTATTGCTAAATTTGACCCCAACATTGTTAGGCCGGTTAGGAGTTAGGAGTGGGGTTTTATACCTCCTCGTGAGGAGGACCTCTTTTGTTTTTGCTCTGCGTTAGCACAGTCAGTGGGTGGCAGCCCAGTTCTGCCTTCATGAGATCACAAGGCACTTGAGGAAATTTTCCTTTTGTGATAATAGCAAAGTCACCCGCGTACGCGAATGACAACGGTATACAGAAACAAGTAGGCAATTCAATTCAGAGATCAATAATGCGTCAAAGCCTTTGTCAGCTGGTTAGCAGAATTCCCTTGTTTCAGGAGGTCTCCTGCTAACTCCGACTGTTGTAGCTCAGCGTACTCTTAACCTATCATACCCCTATTCTACTTTCGAGCTAAGCTTACTACCCGACTTGGCACCATGAAGTAAACGGCATGGCGGACTGGTAGTATAAAGGGTGATACCTAAGCTAAGACTCTTCCAAAAAAAAATAAAAAATCGTTAAGATATCTGCCTACTAAACAATACTGCTATAACACAAAATCGTCTAAGTATATTTATGTAAGTGCAAACACGCATGACTAAGCCGGGTGTGGCAACTTCACGGTGTAGAAAATAAAATTTATTATTCGTTATATGATACACATGTAATATTTTGTATATATTATATAAAGGATGTAAGAATGTTCATAATAAAGGAATTCTGTTCAGTATTAGAAAGAAGTAGTATTTAATAGTAATAATAGATATCAAAAGCCCTTACAAGAAGGTAACAGCCAAGGGACAGCAACCAACTTAGTAGTACCAGCCAAAGTGGTGACCCCGACGAAGGAATACCCGAGACCAAGGAATACCCCGACGAAGGAATCACTCCGACGATGGAAGCAGACCCGATGATACAATCAAACCCGACTTTGGAATCAGACTAGATGCCAGCTACCCAAGGAACAGGCATCATCGGAAAGGTGGCGGTACGAGTGCCACCATTCTGGAAAAGGAGCCCCGACTTATGGTTTTGGTAGTTAGAGGCTCAATTCCATACCAACGGCATCACGCAGGATAGTACACAATACTATACGCTGGTAGGGAATTTAGATGCAGACATCCTCACAGAAGTTCGACAAATTATCCGCAACCCGCCCAAAGTAAACAAGTACGAAGAGCTGAAGAAACACATTCTCTTGGCGTTTCAAGACTCCGAGCAAAAAAGGCTGCAGAAACTTTTGAGAGACATCACCTTGGATGGACGGAAACCTACGCAGCTCCTCAACCAAATGAGGGAGTTAGCTTCTGATGGAGTTTCAGAGGAGGTGTTACGTACGCTCTGGCTACAACGACTTCCCCCGCAGACACAAGCAATCCTGGCCACCAACATAAGTCAAGATATCAGCAAGTTGGCTGAGATGGCCGATAAAATTGAGGAAATAACGACGATGCCCGAGATTGCAGCCACTTCAACAGCAGCAGTGACATGTCCCCTCACGGAGTTACGGGAACAAATAGCTTGCCTGAGAGACCACATAGCGGAGCTGAGGTTCAACAAGACACAAAGATCATCACGTAGTAACAGTCGGCATCGTAGTAACAGCCGAGGGTGACGTAGGAGCTACACTCCAGCCGAGACACCGCCAGCGTGTTGGTATCACCGTAAGTTTGGCAAAAAAGCTAAACGTTGCCAACAACCGTGCAGCTATCAAGAAAAAACTAAGTCACCTAAAGGCGACTAGTCAGCCCACCAAATACATCAGTCGCCTATATATCAACGAAAAATCCACAAAGAAGCGGTTTCTAGTCGACACCGGAGCTGAGGTTTCAGTGGTTCCCTCTACACCAGAAGAGAGAAGAAAACAACCCAGGACAAGACTACTATATGCAGCAAACGGAACAGAGATTGCGACATACGGTCAACGCCTTATCAAACTCAATTTGGGTTTACGCAGGACTTTCAGCTGGCCTTTATTGTGGCCCAGGTAACAGAACCCATATTAGGTTCAGATTTTTTGGTCCATTTTAACTTACTAATCGACATGAAGAACAAAAGACTAATTGATGGAACCACGAAATTGTACATCAGCGGTTCAACCGTGGCCCATCACAGCATGCAACTAAGCACCATCAACGGAACATCCCATTACCTGTTGAAGGAATTCAAGGACATTACAATACCTAACCCAATCACAAAGGTCAAACATCAGGTATTACACTACATCCAAACAAGAGGTCCACCAGTGCATTCAAAACCCAGACGGCTCATACCTGAACAGCTAAGGATTGCGAGGCAAGAGTTTCAACACATGCTGGATTCAACACATGCTGGAAATTCGGCTACCTCGGTAGTATTATTACCGAAAATGGCGGTGCAGAAGAAGATGTCAGTTCCAGAATAAATAAAGCACGAGGCGCATATGCATGCCTGTTCCGCATATGGAGATCAACGGAGATCTTAACTAACACCAAATTGCGGCCGTTCAACTCCAACGTGAAGGCAGTACTTTTGTACGGTTGCGAAACATGGAAAGTCACCCAATTCATCACAGGGCGCCTACAAGTCTTCGTCAACAGATGCCTGCGTCGTATCCTAAAAATCCGCTGGCAGGATAGAATTTCAAACGAAGAACTATGGCGCCGTGCCGGCCAAGAAAGGATAGACGACCAAATAAGACGAAGGAAATGGAATTGGGTTGGACACACCTTGCGACGCGAAAACGAAAATCTAGCCAAACAGGCCCTCGACTGGAATCCGCAAGGATCCCGTCGAGTCGGAAGACCTAGGACAACATGGAGGAGAACCCTACTAGCAGAAGCCGCAACAACTAGGAGATCCTGGTCGGAGCTGAGAGCTGTCGCGCAAAACAGAGTCCGCTGGAGGGCAACTGTTTCCGCCCTATGTCCCATGAGGGATTAAAGGAGCACAATGATGATGATGAATGATGGATCAAGGCATATGTCGCCCGTCAAAAAGCAACTGGTCCAGCCCACTACACATGGTGAGAAAAAGTATGGGTGACTGGCGCCCCGTGCGGCGACTACAGGAGATTGAACGCAGTAACGTTACCAGACCGCTACCCAATCCCACATATACAGGATTTTGCACACCAACTTAGTGGAAAGAAAGTTTTTAGCACCGTGGATCTGACGCGCGCCTATCACCAAACTCCGGTAAATCCTGATGACATCCCCAAAACAGCCATCACAACACCGTTTGGACTGTACGAGTTCCCAGCTATGACTTTCGGTTTGTGCAACGCCGCACAAACGTTCCAACGGTTCGTCCATGAAGTAACCAGGGGACTTGACTTCTGCTGGCCTTACATTGACGACTTTCTGGTCGCCTCAACAACAGTAGAAGAACACCGAGATCATCTCAGGCAGCTTTTCGAGCGCTTTCGGCAGTATGGCATTTTCATCAACCCAGCGAAATGTGTATTTGAAGCAGCAACAGTAAATTTCCTGGGTTACCACATCTCCGAAATGGGAACGAAACCACTTCCCACCAAGGTAAAAGTTATCAACGAGTATAAAAAGCCAGAAACGGTTCGAGAGCTGCGAAGGTTTCTAGGCATGGTAAATTACTATAGGCGATTTATACCTAAAGCCGCGGAGCTCCAAGCTCCAGATCCCCCTAAGCCTTCTATTCTTCAAACCAAGGTTGCTACAAGACATTGTACTGGCAGTACAAAAGGGGACTCCTAAGCTTGGTCTTATCATATCAAAAATTGAAGCAACGGAGACACGATGTAAAATTAGGGAATTCATGGAAACAAGCATCAAGTTAACTTGCGGGGAAAAGCTTTTTGTAAACTCAACGAATGCTCTACCCCGGTTCATGGGAACACAGTAAATGTCAAGTAACCCTACGCCTATGGCAGGGGATTCCCACGGGCATATAACTGTATGGAGATTAACCTCGCCCCTAATTGTATTGCATGTCAAACCACTACTGAGCTTTGGAAGTGGTTAGAATTTAATAGAAAGGACTGCTTTGGTAAAGCCAATCTCGGGGTTGGAAAGAAAAATGCAATTGCATAAGATGAACAAAATAAAACTTTTCGACAACGGATCACATATCCACAGGCGCCCGTGAATATTTCTTTTTTAAGAAGATTTTTTATAATGCTCTTGAGGAGTATAAAAACGTATGCTCCCCTGCAATGTCATGCAATGATATAAAGAGTATATACTTATATGATAAAAATACTTGAAAAGTGAAAATACGAATGAAACTTGCGAAAAAATATGTGGTTATACAGTTTACTTCTAGCGCTCGTCGGAACGGTGCCTGCTCGGTCGGTCGGTCGCTCTCTCTTTCTCGGACGCTCACCGCCGCCGCAATCGCCTCCGCAACCGCCACCGCAACCGCAACCACCACCGCCACCGTAATCGCCACGTCACCGCCAACGTGATCCGAGTAGAAGTTGGCACTTCGGTACGCTCATACCGTCATCACACCCGAAAAGTGGCAGCGGTCTATCAACACATGGTCTATTTGCTTGCGAATGGCTCCATTAAGAGATACCCAGGTGCAGTGCCGGCGGATCGGGTTGGGCTCGGGGGAGTAGTCAAACAAACAAACCCCCTTCTCCGAAACTGTTGTTTGCTAACAACTTTTCCTAAAAAAAAGAAGGTAAGTCACTTTATTGTGAATCGGAAGATGGGCCGACGGTGTAAAGAACAGCTAGCTTGTGGTGTTCTAGGACATCTCCTGTAGATCCCAATGTATAATGAGGTATTGAGGCTACTCCAATCCTTCGCCTTCTGATGGCGGGGGTGGTTAGCTAAGGTTTGCTTTATGCAGTGGCAGTGGCAGTCACATGCACACACACGCACGCTACAAATATATGCACTAGTAGTTTAGATGTTTTGGATATCTGTGAAAAAATAGGCAAAACGCAGGAACGCAATTATCTGTTTGCAAAAACATTCTGCATATTGCGCAATGGCCGTCCGCACCGCACGTATGCCGGTATTTGTGTTCAGCAGAAAATGGAGGGCCGCATACAGACTAAAGTTGGAAACAGATACGTGAGTGCTTACAGTGCGTACGGTATATGCACCGAATTTTCTCTGGCAAGACAGGTGGGTACTTGGGTTCCATCTATTCCATTTAGACCACAAAAATCTAAGCGACGAGTACATGTGTCTGTAGAGTATGTTTGCATTTCGGAATTCGAGACTAAGGTGAATGCGGCCATATAGAAAAGATGGAAGTAGACCAACTTTTGCATTGCGTGCGTTCCGTTTACGTAACAATATGTTAGTTTGCATCTGAATGCCCGCACTTCTATTATATCAATCACCAACGTATGCTTGTATCTGGCTCCAGCTTTAGCGTCTTTTGCGCATATCCATATCCAACAATGAACCATGTGTGATAGCGGGAATTATACCCATACACATTATGGCGAGAGACATGGGTCGCTATGATCCAAAATAGCAAGTTCTTCAAGTGTTGTTTTTCAATATTCGTTACTTGAAGCGTAACACCCGTGACAGTGCTTCGATTGTTGAAGAAGAAGTTTGTTTTTTTTTGGGATAAAGCTGGAATTCCAACTCAATCACCACAAAAGTGCATTGAGAAAATCGAGAAATTATACAACGAATTTCGCTTGGTTCAAAAAAGTGACGGGAAAGCGTTCAATAAAGAAAGAGAAGCTGAATTTAAAGCAGACCTGGAAATGTTGTTTGACATCGCAAGTCATAACGAAAGCAAAATGAACCAAATTGGGGAAATCAGCAGGACATTTTTACAAAATCAAAGGTTGAAAGGGAGATCAGGCTTCATTGGCGACGTGCAAACCGTCTATGATGTGGAATTGTCTATCGAAGAAATTGACCGGATCTTAGAACTTAGGGGAGAGAAAGAAGAAAAGAAAAAAAAAGAGAGAATATTCCGATTTCAGTAAGAATATTTTTCTTCAAGTTTACCTTTATATCCATTTTATATCCATTTTTTGGAAGTTTGGAATTATTTGAAAATTTAATTTTCAGATAATTTGGTCCAGTTGACAGGATCTTCGAGTGAAAGTAGTCTAAATGCGAGTCAACACAGCAACTTCTCTGATGAGTTGCATGAAGAAGGACCCTCGGAACCAAAAATCCGCAGCGGTACCATCAATGTTTCGACGGAAAAATTGGTCGTGACTTGGGACAAATGTCTGGTAACTGATCGGAATACTGTCCGACTTATCATCGCAATTGCCGAGGCTTTGGGAATAGATGTGAGCACAATTATCGTCAACAAAACTTCCGTCCGATCATACCGAATCCTTATTCGAGCAAAACAAGCTGCAAGAATTAAAGAAATATTCATGTCAGAGGAACTTCAAGCTGCGGTACTGCACTGGGATGGGAAAATTCTGAAAGATATGAAAGATCCTCAAGGCTGTGATCGTTTAGCCATTTTGGTTACAAACGGTGATGATGAGAAGATTTTGGCAGTTCCAAAATTAGAAGAAGGGACTGGATTGAGGCAAGCGACAGAAATAGCGGAGGTGAGAATCGTCAAGGAAAATTTTTCAAAATCAAAATTGGAGTGAAAATACAAATTATCTGAATAAACTTTATACTTTTACGTTTATGTTTTACAGGTTTTACAAGAGTGGGGTTTGTCGAACACGGTACAAGCTCTATGTTGCGATACGCCGAAACCTAATCTTGGTGCAAAAAACGGCGCGGCAGTAATATTGGAACGGCTTCTTCAGCGAGATCTGCTTTATCTACCCTGCAGGCATCATATGTTTGAAATTGTATTTGGGGGAGTGTATGACGAACTGATGGGTGCATCAAAAAGTCCAATTACACTTTTGTTTAAAAAGCTACAAACCGAATGGCCAACAATTGTTCAGGATAACTATTACTACAAAACGGGCATGGAAGATGAACGAATTCGAACTGTACTCGAAACTCGAATCGTCGACATTGCTAGCTTTTTAAACTCAATTTTAAATTCGGAAAAACAACCACGTGACGATTATCGCGAGTTCCTTCTGTTATGTCTTATTTTCATAGGCAAAGCTGCTCCTTCTCAAATCAAATTTTATAAACCAGGAGCACAGTCTCGCGCTCGCTGGATGGCTAAAATCATATACGGTTTGAAAATTTTCATCTTCCGTGAACAGTTTCAGTTGAATACAAAAGAAACGAAAGCGCTGCGGGAATTTTGTATTTTCGTTGTTTTCTTGTACGTCGAACCGTGGTTCACGGCGACACGTGGTTACGCTGCAGTGAACCTCGACTTGAATTTCATTAAGCGATTGCACTGCTTCAAAGAGATAAACAAACCGGTGTCAGAAATTGCGCTAAAAAAGTTTTGTAACCATCTCTGGTATCTTAGTCCAGAAGCTGCGGCTATGGCCTTTTTTGATGAAAGTATTTCTGATGTGATTAAATCAAGAATGGTACAAAACATCAAACAAGCACCAGAAGATGAGGAAGAAAGTAGTGTGAAACGAATTCGAGTGATAAAACAAAATTACAATTTCTTGTTAGATAAAGAAGTTGACGATTTCATTAATCCACAATCGTTAAATTTTTTCAAAAGATTTAAATTAAATTCTAGTTTTATTGATGTTACCTGTATCAGAGTGGAAGTCGAATGCCACGTTTATTTCAGCGCGAGAAACTGTACGACGGATTCGAGTAGTGAACGATGTTGCGGAAAGAGGAATAAAACTTATCACAGAATACAATAACCGTTTAACACACGACGATGAACAAAAACAATACATTTTGCAATTAATCAGCGCATATAACAAGCAGTATTCTGGTACCACAAAAAAATCATTGATGGAAGAATCTAAGCAGTAGATTTAAGACAACACGATTTTTTATAAAAAAGATTGATTAAAGTAAATGAAATTATACCTTAACTAAGATTGTTCTTTTTTCATTTTTGACAGCGAAATTTGGCAAACGTCGATAACTAAGCGTTGATTTTGACATCAAATTCATATTCAGACACCTCAAGAATTTTTATATTTTTGGTATTTTAATTATTTATTAAAATCAAAAAAATTCTACCGCCACGGCTTATTTCCACGTTTGAGGCTCCAAACTTTGAGAAGTTTATTTTTTTAGCATTTTGAACAAGATTTTGGGGTGAGAGCAAAAAAATTCGAACTTCGCATTTTTAACGACCACCCTAGTGCATAGCCTTTCGTTTATTGCTTTAAAGCCGATAATGGCAGGCTTCATTCTTTGCTGACCATAAAACTTACTCCACTGACTGCTGACCATAAAATAGCATCAAAACTAAACTAAACCAAAAATGCTTAAGTTTGATTCATGGCCCTTCCTTCAGAATTACTGAAAATGTCACGTTTCTTCTCAATATCCTGATTAAATCTTGGCACACCTTCAACATCTTTGTCATATTTTCTCCTCCATCCCCTGTTTAAAAATATAAACCTTCCGTTTTTTTTTCTGCTGACGGAGCAGTAGTTTTGCATTCCGGACAGTCCTTGTAGTCTCATAATCAGGATACGTTTCCTTATTGTTATGATCTAAAGGAGGTACAATGACTTCGTCTGGGAAAGACATGATGTCATCGTTAATAGTTTCTGGGGGCATTTTGTAGTTACTTTCATCCAAAGGTCCTTTTTTATGTCCAATTAGTAGTGGATAAAAGATCAAGAAAAATCCTTTCGTATTAAAGTTATTTAAAAAAATTGTTACTATTTTCATTTTCAGAACACTTAAAGGTGAGCTGGTCCTTTTCGCTTAACTTTTTTTTGGTGAGCCCAATATTGCAGGAATTACAGGAATTCCTTGAAGCGATCGGTCGGAATATTTTTCGTAATTCCATCTCGCAGCCTTAATAGGTCAGTAATGACCCGGCTGGATTATATGTATTAATAACACTAGAAGGGAATCCTAGTCCGACACCATTTTCTGAGCACCTAGGACTTCCCGTTCATTACAAGGATTTCTCATAATACCACAGAAAATATTCAACCTGCGAACTCTTCCAATTCCTCGATGTTATCTCCCAGGATGATGAAAAAATAGCTAAAAGAAAAAAAATCAACTTAATTCCCGAATATCCTTGCTTTCAGAGCACCTTGATGAGGAGCAGGAGAGCGGAGAGGGAGAGCAAAAGCTCCGTTTTTGGTAAAGGTAAAAAATGGCGCGAAATCTATTTTTTGACTGATTTGTGCTGTGTGCTAAGCTTTTCCCCTCAGAGGTAATAAACTAGAAACGCCGGACAGGATAAATGACAGATGACAATGTGGATGGGTGAGGCTGGTCATGTGCACTCGTATCCTTGATCCTTGATTTCACTAGAATTGTCACATTGGAATAAGGAGAGCTTTAGCCGTAATTTTTATGTAGAGAAGCGAAGGAGTGGCTGGAATGAGTTTGGCAATATTTTTTTTGGCTTTACTTTTATAGAAAAAAATAAGGACTCTCTCTACACTGACAGTTCTCTCTCCCTCTCTCTCTCGTTTTACAGTTGCCGAGTGTGCGTTCTAGATATGGAATTCCGAAAGTTTTGAAGAGAACAACGTGGGTAGGAAGAGCTTACGGGAAAATGTGTCTGGAAAGCGCTTTTCAGGTCTGGAAATTTGATTGAATATATTCTATGGAGTAACAGTGAAGGATACATCGATGTTTTTTGTATCGATGTTGATATCGATATTTTTTTGGCTGTTCGATAAGACCAGTAAGAAAAAATTTCGTTTCCGATTGATTTTCTTATGCAAACGCTTCAATACCGCCAGATAGTATTATTTATCGGCCGACTGTCCTTTTGGAATGAATTCGTGATGAACTAAATCTCGAATATCGAAGAAGGCGCTGAGCATCCTCTTGACTTTTTAACGGATTCGAGGTAGTTCTTATGGTCTCTGTATGCAAACATCGAACTCGTAAAACCATCTCTCGCCACCAGTTATGATGTGTTCCATAAATGGGGGATGAAAATTGGCGCTATCTAGCATGTATAAAGAAACCTGTTTACGGTGCTGTTTTTATAAAAAGAAAATTTGTCAAAGGATGTATGAAAAATAAAACCATTTGCTTCAACCTCTGGTTTACGTTTCGGTATGGTGCCAGGCAAGCGACTATCTCCTTAGACTTCGCTTGTAAAGTGCGACTTAGATCATCAGATCGAGAGATGGGAGTCTTGGTTACGCGGAAGATAACTTGGTCAGCCATTAATCGACGAATTTGGAAGAGAAGAAGTAGAATGCAGATAAAATAGAGCATAAGATGATCCCCTAGGGGCCCGTACCACAAAAATAATGTTTTATGCAGTCCACCACATAAGACAACAACTTTGCCTGTCACAGGCAACTGACACTGACAATCCTCTTATCGTTCAAGCAACAAAACCAAAAATTCGTTCATAAATAGAACAACCCGTCTGTAGAACAAACTCACACAGCCTATATTTTGAACTCTACAATACCCAAAAGCTTAAATGCATGGTCCTAGAAACCTGAAACCTCTTTTATTATTCGAACTAAGCGTATTACTAGACATTGCACAATGGAGTGACCAACGGCATGACGGACTTATAGTGCAAAGGGTGATTCCTGTGGTTAGAACTGCCACATAATAATAAAGTAAAGATGGGTATCTGACTCCAATTAGCACGTCGGTACATCTATACAGAAATATTCATTTACCGTATCATGTTTGCCGAATGGATGATTACCGCTTGCCACGTAAACTTCTCTGGTGATACCGTCCCGCATACTGGAGAATCCAGCGATCGGCGCCAAAGAAAAGCTGGCTAAAGAATATCGAGAGTGACCTAAATAATCAACGATTATCACAGACGTCGCCAAAAACCGGCAAGAATGGAATCGACAGCATCGTAAGAAAAAGAAGAAGACCGTATCCATGGGCGTGCCAGAGTATATGACCGCCTGTGTCCCATGCATATGGCGCTTCCAAATAACATCATACATACAAAGAAAGGCATTTTTGATTAGAAAATAGATTAAGCATAACGTTACGATTACATGTGTATATTATATTGTGGGTGTTTAGCGATAAAACCCTTATTTATTCTTATTTCATGAAAAAATAAATTTTATTTTTTAAAAACATTGGGTCACATTTTTTTTAACTATACAAAATTATATATTTATAACTGATTAATATTAATATGTAAATGAAGAAAAAGTTTACGTTATATTAACAATACTCGTCTATAAAATTGCCAATCAAATATGTACATTAAAAAGGATAAAGATTCAAAAAAAAATTTAGCCAACACCATTAATAAAAAAAAACCGAAATTATTGGGATGTGCAAAGAATTTTCCACCTTGCGGTGTAATAGTTTGCCGTACCCTCAATAATTTGTTCTTCGAACGAAATCTGCAGTCCTGGTCGACGACTTTTCTGCGAGTGCGAGATGGTGGCTTCTCCATCCAGATGCTGCCTGGTGACATCCCCTCTCTTATCCGATTTCGAACACAGGTTGTGCTGCCCGGTGAACGATCTCGCATAGGTTGTTGTCCATGCTTAAGCTTTTTATTAATGCTGCTTTCCATATATTTTTTTTTATTATTATTTTTGTTTTTTGATGGAACATCCTCCCAGCCGTTGAACGCAGGTTTTGTGAATACATGCGGTCAACATTATTCATATTTGTTCACTTTGATGTGCTTATTATTAATCTAACTTTGTTAATTATTGTTATTCATTCATTCCTTTATTACTTCATTTCTTTATTATGTATCACTTCAGCTGTTTATTTATTACTTCATTTTCTTAAATCTAATACTTCAATATTTTATTTTTAACGCTGTCATTCGGGTTGTTTATTAATTCTTGCAACATTATTTTCCTTTAACGTGGTTTGATCAGTCGGCTTTTTTTGATCTTTTTCGCTTCTGATAGTGGTGAAATTGCACTCTGTTGTCCTTATATACATGGAGTCGAATTTCAAACCGATCTGGGAGATTGAGTTTAAATTCCTTACTTTTGGACTTCTGGATTTTTTCAAAGTCGATTCTTTGTAGGACACTTCCTGGGATGTAAACATCTTCACCTTCCTTGGTCACGAACTTTTGAATGTCGTTTTTGATCCGCATATGGACATCTTGGATGGTTTTTGAGGGGCGAAGCAAACTCCATTTGGTCTCGTAGACACCGTTTATTTTAGCAGGTGTCAGATGTTCTTCTTCTGCGACGTTCAATTTTGCTTTAAATTTCGGATGAACATCTTCGGACTTCCTTGCTCCCTTTGTAGATTGTCCTCCTACTAGAGATGGATCCCCGGTTGGACTTATTGATTTCGAGAAACGATCTTCAAATTCGGATGGATTCCAGGCTATACTTGACCCCGAGAAGCGAGCTTCCAATTCGGCTGGATCCCATGATGGACTTTCGGAACCCGAAAGGCGAACTTCCTCGTCCAGTTCCAATACGTCTTCGTGATCATACATCTTATCTGCAATAAATCTAGCTTTAAATTCATAGTAATATTTACAAGAAATGACAGAACGAAACAACACAAACAAATACGAGGACCATGTTAATCATTTGTCATCTTTTGAAGATTCATCTTCCATAGGTAGACGGCATAGTTTTACGACCGGTCTTTTCAGAGTAGATGTTCTTGTTCTAACTTGGACCACTCGTACTAGACCATCAGTTCCCGGAAATACTTGTTCAACTCGTCCTAAAGGCCAATATGTGGGGGCAGTATTCTCATTTTTTATTAGTACTATATCTCCAATTTTTAGGTTTGGACTAGCTCTTAACCATTTAGGCCTTTGTTGGAGCCTGTTAAGGTACTCTTTGGACCATTTGTTCCAAAATTGCTGTGTTACATACTGGACGTGTCTCCATCTGCGATTTAAACTCGTTTTATGCTCGTTGATTTCTGGCTCTGGTACCGCATTTAGAGTTTGTCCTACGATGAAGTGTGCTGGCGTTAGCACTTCCAAGTCTTCAACTGAGTTTTCGATAGGACACAATGGACGTGAATTTACACATGATTCAATCTGGGCCAGGATGGTCGCATATTCTTCATATGTATATACAGACCTTCCAATTACCCGTTGGAGGTGGTACTTCACCGACTTTACCCCAGCCTCCCATAGTCCTCCAAAATGAGGAGATGCGGGGGGGTTGAAATGCCAGACAATGTTTTTGGTTTGCAGGAATCGAGATATTTCTGAAGATGAAGTTTCCATTGCCTTACGCAGATCAATTTCAAGTTTATTCTGTGCCCCTTTGAAATTGGTGCCGCAATCCGAATATATATCTGTGCACAACCCTCTTCTCGCTACAAACCTTTTCAGTGCCGCGATAAATGCATCTGCCGTCATATCAGAGACAAGTTCCAAATGAATTGCCTTTGTAGCCATACAAACATATATGCAAAAGTACCCTTTGTATGTTTTTGGTGTTCTATGTGGAGACGTCTTCAACAAGATAGGGCCAGCATAATCAACGCCTACATGCGAAAATGGCTTGGATATGGTGACACGGGATGCCGGTAGATTTCCCATTAATTGAGCTCTTGTTTGTTGTCTATGTGCGATACAGGTTTTACATCTATTTATTCTTTTCGAAATTATGCGTTTTGCCTCGATAATCCAATATCGGTTGCGAGTAGTATTTAATACCAATCCCACTCCTCCATGAAGCGTGTTCCGATGTGTTTCATCAATGATGAGATTTACGACATGATGTTCTGCTGGTAAAATTATAGGGTGTTTTCTGCTGTATGGTAGGTTGGCAAACTCTAGACGACCGCCTACTCTTAACAACTCATCGGTATCAAAGATAGGTGTTAATGTTGCTAACTTACTTCTCTTGGGAAAGGGCTTATTTTTCTTTATAGACTCAATCTCATAAGGGAACGCGCTTGATTGAACTACTTTGCATATTGTATTATGAGCTTCCGTTAGCTCCGTTCTGGTCAGGGCTCCATTTTTACGGCCTTTATTTGGTTGCGTATTGTGGACGAATCTTTGAATAAATGCGATTATTCGTATTAATTTAGTCAAAGATGAGTAACGTTCCAAAATATCGCAAACAACAGTAGTATGAAGTGACACTCGTGAAGTTTTTTCTTCCAGTTGGGGTTGATTTGAACTTATACGAAATCTTGGCCATTTACATTCTCCTTTAACCAGCCATGGTGGCCCGTGCCACCACAACTGATTGCTCACCAGTTCGTCAGCAAGGCTACCTCTGGAAGCCACGTCTGCCGGGTTATCCGCTGTAGGAACATAACGCCAATTTTCCGGCTTAATTATTTGTTGAATCTCAGCAACTCTATTGGCAACATACGTTTTCCATTTTGAAGGGTGACTTTTTATCCAGTGAAGCACCACCATTGAATCCGTCCATGCTGTAATTGTGAGATTTTGTGCGTGTTGTAGGTCTTGCACTGTCGATTTTAGTAGGCGTGCTAACAGAAGTGCTCCATTTAACTCCAATCTAGGGATTGTAGTGGGTCGTATCGGTGCTACCTTGGTTTTGGCAGTTAGTAACTCTGTGATTTTATCCTCGATTCGAATATACACGACTGCAGCGTAAGCTTTGTTGGATGCATCGCAAAATCCATGCACATGAATATTTGTAGTGCCCTTTGATATGCCGATCCATCGTGGAATTCTCAGGTTTCCTAAGCTGTTTAGTTTATCCTTGAAATTTCTCCATTGACCTTTAATAATCTCGTTAACCTCGTCATCCCAAGAGCAGCCAGTGATCCATAATGTTTGTATTAATAATTTTGCAACTATTATGACTGGTGCTATCCAGCCCAATGGATCATAGAGTGAAGCTACCTTTGATAAAATACCTCTTTTGCTTAGAATACTACTTCCGCATTCAGGGTGGATCGAAAATGTGAAATAGTCACCAGCAGGACACCATTGTATGCCTAAAGTTTTAATGACTTCATTTTCTTGCAGCGTGCATTCACCTTTTAATTCTCTGTGCTCGTACGGTATGGACTTTAAGACCTCTACATTATTGCTTGACCATTTTCTCAGATGGAAATGTCCTGTCTTTAGCATACTAATGCATTGTCGTTTTAGGTCTAAAGCTTCTGCCACCGTATCTGCTCCGGTTAGCATGTCGTCCACGTAGAATTCTGATTTCACTATTTTTGCTGCTAACGGAAAATTTTCAGCTTCATCATACGCCAATTGTTGTAACGTACGAATTGCGAGATATGGGGCAGAAGCTGTTCCAAATGTAAGGGTGCGCAGTTGATAATCTTCAATAACCTTTGTCGTAGGGTCCTGCCATATGATCCTTTGAAATGCTCGGTGCTCTGGATGTACCAATACCATTCGATACATTTTTTCTATATCGGCCATCATCGCTATTTTGTGTTTTCTAAATCTTAGCAATACTGATGATAATTTCTCTTGGATTGTAGGCCCTATTAGTAATTGCTCGTTGAGAGACCTTCCATTGCAGCTTTTTGCTGATGCATCAAAGACGACTCTAACGCTTGTTGTTGAGCTTTCCTTACAGACAGCATGATGTGGTATGTAATATTCATTAGCGGTAGATGTAATTTCCGGTTTTATTTTTTCCATGTGTCCTAGCGTTATATATTCATTTAAACAGTTGGCGTACTTCTCCTCGAACTCAGGCTTGTGTTGCAATTTGTGTCTTAAATTGAAAAAACGTTTCAAGGCTAGCTGCCTCGACGGGCCGAAGGTGGGTAGAGTTTGATTTTTAAAAGGTAAGTGCACCTGATATTGGCCAGTTTCCAATCTCTGATGTGTGCTTCGAAACAACCTTTCGCATTCCTCATCTTCCGGGTTTCCAACCGGTTCCGTGGAAACCTCTTCAATTTCCCAAAATTTTTTAAGTTGTTGGTTTAACAGTTCAGTTGAGTTGCTTGTAGCTAAGAACGCTGTACTGTGGTGGATTTCGGAATCTGACTGGGGTCCCACCACTATCCATCCAAAAATAGTATTTATTGCACATGGATCCTCGCTTGCCCCCTTTCTTAACCCATGAAGCACAATTTTGGGATACACGTTTGCACCTAATAACATGTCTATTGGCCTTGGTTGCCAATATTTTGTATCCGCTAACTTAAGTCCCTTCAAGTGTTTCCAGCGACCCGTTTTAACTGTCGTTGCAGGTAACGGCGCAGAAATTTTGTCGATTACCAGCATGTTTATTTGTAAGTTTGACTTATTGTAGCATGAATGTAATACTAGGTTTACTTGTTCGCTTGACTGCGCTGCTTTAACCTCATTTATACCAGTGATTTCTAAACTTGTAGGTTCCCCTTGTAACCCTAGACGTTGACATACTTCCCTTGTGACGAATGATGTTTGCGATCCTGGATCAACCAAACATCTTAAGGAGACCCGTTCTCCTCTTGTATCTTCAACTTTCACCACTGCGGTGGCGAGTAGTGTGTTTTGTGTATGCGTGAAAAAGCTTTGAAGCCCATCTTCCTTTGCTGTATTTCCTTCCTTGAATCTCAGATTCTCTCGAGATGTGTGATCATTGGTACCCTTTGCTTGTGCCCCTGTTGTACCTTCGCCTTCTGCACTAGTGATTACTGGATGTAGTAAACTATGATGTGCGCTCTTACATATCCTACACCGGTTGGTGCTTGTACATTTTTTTGCTTGGTGTTTGTTTGACAAACAATTGAAACATCGATTTGCATCTTGAATGCACTTTCTCCGATCTCCTATTTCCATTTTTAAGAACTTCTGACATGTTCCTAGGAAGTGTGCTTGTCCACATGCTGGACACCTATTTGTGTATGTTGTATGATATGCCTTTGAAATTTGCGTAGACGGTTTGCTTGCCAATGTATGTGACATAGATTCTAGAACCCTGAATCTCGTTTGTAGAAATTCCTGGAATTGCTCCATTGTGGGCAATTCTTGACCCGCCCCTAACTCTTCTTCCCACAATTTTAATGTTTCAAATGGCAGTTTCTGGACTAGCAAATGAATCAACAACGTATCCCACGATACAATGTTTATTTTTAAGGATATCAGTTGCTGCAAACATTCTTGTGTAGTATCCATTAACATTTTAATGGATTTACTGGTTTCCTTTACTATCTTCGCTTGACCTGTTAGAATTTGTAGTTGCGTGTTAACAAGATCCCTTTTGTTCTCATATCGAAGCCGTAATCTTTCCCATGCTGGTTGATAATTTTCATTAGTAATAGGAAAATGTCTTAAAAGCCGCTCTGCTTCTCCGATCAGACATCCCTTCAAATGATGCAGTTTTTGCACGGGAGATAACGCTTCGTTATCATCGATAACGGAGACAAATAAATCCCTAAACGACTGCCATGTGGAATAACTTCCGTCAAACTTAGGTAAAGTAATGCGTGGTAGAAATGTTTGGGCATTGTTTATGTAATTTACCGTAGAATTATTGGGAGAAGTGGTTACGTTTTCTTTTACAGATTTTCTGGCCAAACCGTCCGTTAACTCACCAAGATATTCGATATATTTTATTTCGATAATGGAATACACGTCATTTACCAGATATGCATGTTCGCATTCCTTCTCTGAATTTGCTATTAATTCCCTCAACCTCGTGTCTTCATTATCAAAATGTTCCCACATTTGTTTTAATTCCGCATGTTTGTTTTCATAAAAACCTACTGTTCTTTTCTCTAACGGTGTCTTCTTTCCGTTGCTGATAGAACGTTTGATTTTTTCGGCTAGTACCGTTTGGCTGATGCATTGCTGCTCCATTGTTTTTTATTAAACGAAACGGGTCTTTTTTTTGAACAAATTTTAACTTCTACACAAGATGCCTCTTACAAATTAAATTGGGAATAATTATACCAGAAGTGATGGAGTAATTGATTGGCAATTTTTGTTTTTTATATATAACTTTTATAATATGACCGTGTTTTGTAAATCCGGCTCGAAGGACCAAAATGTTTAGCGATAAAACCCTTATTTATTCTTATTTCATGAAAAAATAAATTTTATTTTTTAAAAACATTGGGTCACATTTTTTTTAACTATACAAAATTATATATTTATAACTGATTAATATTAATATGTAAATGAAGAAAAAGTTTACGTTATATTAACAATACTCGTCTATAAAATTGCCAATCAAATATGTACATTAAAAAGGATAAAGATTCAAAAAAAAATTTAGCCAACACCATTAATAAAAAAAAACCGAAATTATTGGGATGTGCAAAGAATTTTCCACCTTGCGGTGTAATAGTTTGCCGTACCCTCAATAATTTGTTCTTCGAACGAAATCTGCAGTCCTGGTCGACGACTTTTCTGCGAGTGCGAGATGGTGGCTTCTCCATCCAGATGCTGCCTGGTGACATCCCCTCTCTTATCCGATTTCGAACACAGGTTGTGCTGCCCGGTGAACGATCTCGCATAGGTTGTTGTCCATGCTTAAGCTTTTTATTAATGCTGCTTTCCATATATTTTTTTTTATTATTATTTTTGTTTTTTGATGGAACAGTGGGACATGATTGAACACATAAAACCTTGCAATGTAAGCAGGGCCTATGTAAGGCTTGGTGCTGCAAAGGAATAGGTGGCCTTGTCTTGCGCCAGAACCAGTCAAAGAATGCAAGAGCAAGATCATTTTTGAACATGACTAGATAAAAACGGAACGTTGTTCACTTAAGGTCGATCCACACATATCCGTGACGAGACGGCGACATCAGTGCAGTACTAGAAGCACCAGAGAAAAAAAATTATTGGCACAAATAACTCCATCCAAAGAAATTGAGAAAGGAGCGGCAATAACCACCTTGGCATGGCTCCACAATAGACCCCTTGAGCCACCGTAGTAATGTAGCAGCACTGACAAAATTTTATCGCTACTATCATAGTGACTGTTCCTCCGAGTTAAACGCTCTTCTGCCTCCACGGCAATCTTATACCCGCAACACCAGATTAGCCCACTCGTCTCATTCCCTTCACCTGCAACTACCCCTTTCACGCACTCAACAAGATATGAATTCGTTTGTTAATAGAACAACTTACATAATACATGTCAAAACTGCAAGATCAAGATAGCAAGGCTTTTTGTTCATCACTAAGTGCCAAAAGTCGTGCAAAAGCCTTGCAAAAAGTTTGCAGTCTTTTCTTGGTCCTGCTAAATGTGCCAGACAAGACTTTTCGCTCATTTCTACAAGATTTTTGCCACTTAGTGATGAGCAAATAGCCTTGCTATCTTCAGACTTGTCTTCTCCTTGTCCTGTCTTGTCTTATATATATAGATTTTCGAGGGATATCGAATCAGACCACTATTTGCGGGTCCCTTTTCGTCCCTCTGCCTAGAGTCATCTTATTGGGGTTGCAGTGGGTTGTCCCATTGCTCCCTTGCTTCAACTCCCCTAGTTATCGCAAGCAGCTGATTGAAGGGAGTCTGCCTCATGTCCTCCATCCAATGGAGTCCAGTTATGGCAGCCCTTTTTCTCGCCACCGCCGGACAGTGACACACTATGTGTGTGGCCGTCTCAGGCTCCTCCAGGCACATCCGACAGGTGTCATCCTCCAGAATTGCCATTCTTTTTAGGTGATACCTGAAACATCCGTGTCCTGTAATCAGTGCCACCAACCATCTGAGGGTTCTCCTTTGCATATGCAGGATCCTTCTTCTGGCTGCGGTAATCGGCAACGTAAGCACCATCTTAGCCTGCCTACACGTGGTCATAGCGTCCCACCGTCTCCGGTGTTCCTCAGCGACCCATTTCTCGATGCAGTTCCTTACCAACCCTCTGCCAATGGCAGAGTATGGCTCCGGTCCCCAGAATTCCGAGGTTGACCCCTGTTTTGCCAGGTTGTCAGCCTTTTCGTTCCCATCGATGCCTGTATGTCCTCTAACCCAAGCTAGCGTCACGTTGTTTTGTTTCGCACACCTGTTCAGTTTTTGGACACATTCCAACGCCAGAGACGCATTAATCTCTGTCTGGTTCATGCGCTTAATCACAGCCTGATTGTCCAGTGCTATAAGCATACTTCTTCCCTGCACCTGACCCTCATTTATGTGATCCAGCGCGTGCAGCAGAGCAAGCATTTCCGTCTGGTAGACTGAGGTGTAATTCCCCAAAGCCAGAGAGCAGGTCAGATTTAAGTCCTCTGAGAAGACTCCCGCACCTGCTCTGCCGTCAATCATGGATCCGTCCGTGAAGATATATATGTCTTCCGGCCTCCCTTCCGGGAGCGTTCCGTTCCCTATGAGGGTTTTATGATACCTTTCGGTCACCCTCATTTTTGTGATCCCCTCCATGGGCATCATGAGCTCCCTAATCCCTTTAATGCGATCCAGAATCTTCATGTGCCCATATAAGGTTCCTGACGCCTGCCATGCGGCATCCCGTCTCATCCGAATCGCTGAGGCTGCCGCAGTCTTCATCACCTGGAGATCTAACGGCAGCAGACCTAACAGCGCCTCCAATGCCGCGGCGGGTGTGGTGCGGAAAGCACCGCTCACACCTACGCTGGCCATCCTTTGCACCTTGTCCAAATGCCTCTTGACGGTTTTCTGTGTGACTTTAGTCCACCAGACCACCGAGGCATAAGTTATGATGGGTCTCACCATCATGGTATATGTCCAGTATGCTAACCTTGGTGAGATACCCCACCTTAGTCCACATACTCTTCTGCACTGGTGAAGCACCCTTGTCGCCTTCTTAATCTTCTCTTCAACGTGGTATTTCCAGGTTAGACGCGAGTCCAAGTATACACCCAGATACTTGACCATCCCAGACACCTTGATCCTCGATCCAAAAAGAGCATGAGGGGCTGAAAATCCAGATCTTTAATCTTCCTAGTGAAGATTATCGCGTCTGTCTTATTGGCATTTATGGTGAGGCCCTGTTCCGTACACCACTGCTCAACCACTTGGAGTGCATTCCTCATGATATCTGCCGTAGTGCTCATAAACTTGCCACGTGCCACAATCGCTACATCATCTGCATACCCAACGGTATGCACTCCCATTACCTCTAGCCGCCTGAGCAGAGTGTCCACAGTGATGTTCCACAGGAGGGGCGATAGGACCCCGCCCTGTGGGCATCCCTTGCTGACCCTCCCTCGAAGCCGCGAGTCTCCTGTCTGAATCCTTACCGCTCTGTTTTTCAGCATGCTGTCCACCCACCTTACAATCATGGGGCTGACCTCGCGCCTCACCAGAGCGTCTTTGAGTTTGTTGAACTGTATCTTGTCGAAGGCGCCTTCGATGTCCATAATTACGGCCATCGCTATGCCTCCGGTATACAGTTCCCCCTCGGCTACTCGCACCAATTGGTGAAGTGCCGTTTCTGTAGATCTGCCAGCCTGGTAAGCGTGCTGGCTTCTACTTAAAGGGTGCCTCCTTAGCATAGTACTCTCCAGGTGGTCTGCCACCACTCTTTCCATTGTTTTCAACAGAAAGGATGTTAGGCTGACCGGCCTGGAGGACCTCGCCTCGGT
Organism: Thereva unica; assembly: GCA_949987705.1. NCBI lineage: Eukaryota > Metazoa > Arthropoda > Insecta > Diptera > Therevidae > Thereva > Thereva unica. The sequence continues at coordinate 23,254,715 of OX465284.1, read as the reverse complement.
GTAGTCCTTCTTGCCTAGCTTAGGGAGAAATACCACTTTGGTTTCCCTCCACACCACCGGAATGTATTCTGTTGCTAGACAGGTAACGAATATTCCCCTAAGCCTGGGTGCAATGATTTCTTTGCCCCATTGGAGCAGCGCAGGGAATATTCCGTCACGCCCCGATGTCTTGAAGGGAGAGAATGCGTCTATTGCACGTCTCACCCCTTACTCTGTCACCACCCCGTTAGCCTCCTCTCGGTTCATCCTTGTAGCCATTCTGTTACGAATAGCCCAAGATTTACCCGAGATATAGCTGCCAGGAAAGTGGACTTCCATCAGGATCTTGTTGGTTTCCTCCAGCGTCTCCGTCATCCTCCCCGACGAGTCACGAACGAGTCCGACTTTGGAGACCGGGTCCCTGGAGATCATTTTCTGAAGTCTGCTGGCCTCAGATATGCTCTCCATGCTCGAGCAGAAGTCCCTCCACGACTCCCTTTTTTCGTCGTCGCAGAGTTTGTTTCATTTCTCTATTCTTGGCTTTGTAATTCTCCCAGGCAACCGGGTCATTGCACCTCATCGCTTGGTTGAAAGCCCTTCTGACCTCTTTCTTCAGTTTCTCCAGTTCCCTACACCACCAGGGTGTGGGATCATGGTCATCCACTGACGTAAGAGGACACGCCACTCGAAAAGCGTTCTCTATCGCTGTCTGCAGGACATGCAACTGAAACTCTGCTTCTCTTGTGGTTTTCGGTGCCCTTGGCACGCGCTCCCCGAGATTCCTGCGCAACATTTCAGTATATCTAGACGTGTCCGTGTTGCGGGGAATTCTCGTTGTTCTAATTCCGTTTCCCCTGCCCGGGGTTCCGTACGCTATCTCAAATGAAATGGCTCTGTGATCTGACATAGTCGTCCGATCCATCACCTCCCAGTTGGTCAATCTTGTCAACATCCGGTTGCTGCATAGAGTTATATCTATGACTTCCCTTCGTCTAGCATCGACGAAGGTTGGTTCTGCCCCTCTATTTGCAATAACTAGATTCTTGCATTCCCAACTCCCTGGTGGGCGGAGGATCTGGCGAATCGTACGGAAGGTAGGCTGAGGCTAGAATGAAAGCCCAACTTCCAGTACCTACGCGTACTGCTGTAAGATCTGGTGTGCACAAGTGCGGCAGTAAAACCGCCTGCACTCCGTGTTTCACCAGCACACACGTCCTCACTCTTTCATTCGCATTGGGAACGTACAGAGTGTCAAAGCTCCCAGATAGTCCCCTAATCCTACCCTTGTAGATCCAGGGTTCCTGTATGAGAGCAATATCCAGCTTCATCTCACCGAAGCCTCGCGTCATCATTGCTGATGCTGCTCTGCTATGGTGTAGATTCAACTGGCAAACCTTTAATTGCCGGAACTGTCTTGTCTTAGTCTTGCTTTGGGCTTGCAAAATGGGCAAGTCTAGTCTTGCTCAACACTATATACGGCCGTACAGTCCGACGAACAACCTTCTAAGACCCGGCACATGGGCGAGCACTACATTTCAAACACGGCCGGTGATCGCCCGTTTTAAGGCCAACTGTTTTTTTTACTCGGGAAATTATTTTATTCTTAAGGAGTACATTTTGAACTCTACACCTAATGCTTTTTCAGAATAAATCATCTGCAGCCCTCCATGAATTGTGCTGAGCTCAGTCAGTCTCTTAGGGTTCTTTTCAGGTTTTGGCTTGCCTCCACCCACATTTATAAGTAATACTTTAGGTAAGATCAGAAAAGGGAATAGAGGTAATTTTCTTTGGTTGCTGAACGTCTTACTACCTCTTTTACTTCTGCTCTGGCGCTTTTCCTCCATAGCTACTAACACCGTGTCCGTAGAAATGTTGACTGTCAGTTTACCTCAATGACTGTCAAGTGATCCATACACACGTTGTTCTCTTCAGCGGAGACACCCTTTTTTCTTGCTGTTGTTTTGAACACATCTTTATCTCGGTGGGGTTTTGTAAGCAGGTTTATCAATAATATCCCATTCCCTTTAATATGACGAAAGGTCAAATTTCTTAAAAATCGTAAAGAAAACTAATTAAAGATAAAATCATCCAATCTGTTATTTTACAACAGCACCGAACAAAATCAAAAATGTACACAATATTTTTCCAGGGTTTCTTTTTCACTGTCAAGCAGCAGCTATTTGTACCGTCAATCACACACTCTTGGCGCCTTTGAAGTTGTTCCTGGAAAAATACCCCCCGTTTTTTTTTTAAACTCCAAACGGTGTCAGATACCTTTTCTATTGCGGTAGGCTCCTTCCACGAATTAACACAGCAGAATACGTGGCCTTTATCAAAATTGTGTAAACGATTTCCACGAGACGGTCTCTACCTGGCGGATAACGAATATTAATTTCATGCCATACTAGTCTCTCTAGCTCTAGGACTAGTCTTTCACTGGCGGTGGACGGTCTGTTGAAATCTGGTTGGGCTTTGTGTGTTCATTTGTTACGAATTCTCCGAAATTTTGTGAAAGGTAGAGTAACAGACAGAGCGCTGCTTTCTGCGAATTTTGTTTGGATTCTAATGAGTTTATTATATATTTCATAACTCCTTTTTCAGAATCCCTAAATCTTTTTTTCCAGGTACATATTTTTAACTGTAAACATTATATGAAACGCTGTTCCCAATTAAGAGTTATTATTTCATAGATTTTCATGCGAATTGTGTTTGATGTAACTTTTTGTGGGATATTTTCGAAACAAACAAGGAACAAGAAAGGACTTTATTTTCCAACATAACAACAACATTAACATTTTTAACAAGTATTTTGACATTGATTGAAATTTTATAATACGACTAAATATGTCGATTCCAAAATATTTTATTTGAGATAAACTGAACAATTACCCTTTGTTCTTTTGAGCCAGTGAAATGTCATACTTCAAATGAGGTAATGCGAAAATAACAAAAAAACAAGCACATTAAAGAAAGAAAGAAAATTCTGTCACCTCTGATGATCATTTCAAGTTGGAAATTTTACTGTAGTAAGGAAGAAGAAAACCATGTCTTTCCACTTTACAATTACAACTCGCCTTATTTCCGCATGTATGGTTACAAATCGAAAATTAAGAATGAATTTATTACGATACCAACAGTAGTGTAGAGCAATTGGGGTCTCAGTACAATTTACCATCGTGTAAGGGACAAATGTACTGCCTCGTATAAGTCTGGTTCAACTGTAAAACACGACTACACACTGTGAAGCTTTGATGATGCAAGAGATTTCATTGCAAGCAAAAATAAAGAATTGGAATAGAAGTTTTGGAGTGCTAAGGATGTTGTTCTTCCGACTTTATTTGAAACTTTTACCTGAAAGCTAAACTGATATTATCGCGCTAAACAAAACTAATCTGTAAGCAAAATTGCACTTCTCCAATGTAGTTCTCACGGGACTTTTATTCCTACTTCCTAAATCATAAAATGCATATACGGTACATCATAAGGAGAAGGATTGAAGTCTATATTATTAGGATAGAATACAATTGCCTGCATAGTTTTCTTTTCAAGCAATATATCGTGTCCATTGAAGCCTCGTGACTCATATTCGAGAAATTGTAAATAGGCCGCTTCAATCCAGTCTACTGTGTCTTTATATTTAGAAGAGCCTTCTGGGGTTCCCCAAAGAAGCCTCTTAGGGACTATTTCATTTATCCTAGTTGTAAATTTTGTTTCAACTCATTTTTAGCATGGTTCTGTACTCATTTATGTGGTCGTTATGAAGATTTTCGCCCCCATACGTTATGAGTTGGACTGTGCTCTACTTCAAGATGAACGTAATGTATTTATTCAATAAGTAATACGTAATTCTTAATGCAATGTACCTTCTTATTTTCGCTCGTCCCAAAGACCCAAAGCCAATCTACCTTTACTCTCAAGATGGCTGTATATTGCTTGTCCGACAGCTATTAGATATATTGGGGTTTACTTTGACCACAAGTTCGACTCTACAACCCACATAGAAGTGACCTACAATAAAGCCAATCAAATGCTAGGTTTTATAAAGAGAAACACTGTCGATTTTAAAGACCCCTTGACACTACCCCCTCTTTTCGTTCATTTGGTCAGGCCGATTCTTGAATATGAATATGCTTGTGGTCCCCACATACGAAAGTGCATGAGGATCAAATCGAGGCTAACCAGAGAAATGTCTCGAGATATCGACGGTATTCGTATGATGGAAAAACTAGTGGGTCTTCTCAAGGAAGATGGCTCAGTGAGAATCGAACGAACCTTCGCTGAACCGAATTTTTTCAACGTGCGAAGAGTAGTGACGAGACTAAACCTGGGACGCATATTCAAGTAATGGTCTGACTAAAAAAATATTATCTATATATAAATGTTCAATGATCAAGGTTTTGTTAACTTCCTTGGACCACTTTTTCATAAAACCCAGGACTAAACTACCTTTGAAATAAATATAGTTAATGTAGACGGAAAAATCCTGCTTACTATCAAATCTTACCTCGAGATCTTTAGCAAAATTTCCACAAGGGACACAATCATTAAGAAAAGTGCAGTTATAAATTATAGGACCACGCCTCCTAAAAAGGTCATGACTTCGCATTTACTGATATTGAGAACCAGCTTGTTGTTATCACACCAAGAGTGAAAGGTGTCAAGGTCGACTTGCGTAAGTTTGCAATCCTCAATACTCTTAATTTGATGGTACAATTTGAGGCCGTCATCGTAAATTTAGATTCTTGTTTTAGCAAGAGAACAATGTCTTTAATTGATAGAAAAAAGAGAAGAGGACCAAGATGACTTCCTTGAGAGACACCGGATGACGCTTCAATGGTTTCTCATTTGGATCTACGAAAAAGAACTTGGTAGGTCCTGTCAGCTTAGTAAGACTGGAACCATACTAGATGGGCTAGTTTGAGAATTATAATGGAGTGGGAAAGCTTGTCAAATGCCTTACTAAAATCTATCAAAAGCTTTGACAACCAGAAACGAAGCCCTCGACAGCAAGAGAAGTGAAGTAGAAGAAGAGAATTGAAGAAGATTGGTGGTAGTGGAACGAGCTGCCACAAGACCATGTTGATTCGTTGACACCAGCCTCTTGCAGATACGAACGATTGCAGAATAGATAATTGATTCAAAAAGTTTCGGTATAACATACAAATTCGCAACTGGTCAATAATTCGATATTCAATTCTTGCTACAACTTTTGTGAATAGGAATTATGAATGAATTCTCCCAAAGGATAGGGAAGTACCCTTTATTCATGGATTTTTGAAAATGGCTTTCAGTGGAGACCGGGGAACCGCCACACAGGACTTAAGCAAGGACATCAGGAGGGATACCATCGGGGCTAGAAGTGAAGTCGAATGGGAGTTCGTTAGCCTTTTCAATGTTAAAGGATTGGGTTACCACTGCCGGATAAGAATTGTACACTGAGTAGAAGCATTAATTAAGCAAGAGAGGATTGTCAACAGACGTCAGGATTATTGGACTGGATTCGACAGTCATACTAACTAAGTCAGTAAAGAATACATGATCTAACTGCCTCCGCAACACGTTCACCGCTCATTTAATTCAAGCCAAGTGAGAATAAGGAATTGAGAAAGCAGGATTCCTTAAAATCAGGTTGCCTTCGTTATCGTCATTTTCATCCGATACCCAGTGAACATTGGGTGAATTGAAGTCCCCTAGGAGAAGCAACTCATCTCCAGTGTTCACCATACTCGGTAGTCTAGAGGTAAGGCGCCTGACTGCTATCCCCAGAGGTCCCGGGTTCGAATCCCGGCGGCGCCACGGTCCTTCGCCTTTCCTACCTAACTTTCCTTCTTTCTTCTTCCCTCTTTACATTCCTGATTCCCCTGGCATAGCCTTCCCTAGTCCTTCCCCGCTCCACCAAGCGCATGCCATCGGTTGGTTGATGAGATTCAACTCGTGTCAGGAGGCATAACACTCCAGCGAGTTGTTCTCGATGCCCCGATGTCAGAGTCGCGAAATGGTTGTGAGTAGGTGGAATAAAAATATCGCGGCTAGGTTGTGACAGTTACTTCCTTCTCTTCTCTCTATCTTCCGGCTAGAGCTGCTGTTCGACATTCACTCTATACGAAAAATAGATAGATGTCGACAGTACAAAGGGACTTTCCCTAAGCCTCTAGTCTGTCACATAAAAAAAAATACTCAGAATATGATCAACACAAGAGATGAGAATATCATAGAGGTTCCTCCATCGGCAAAAGTGCCTATCATATCTGGTGGAATGTCAAGGTGGATAGAGAAACTAACAAGCGAAATTGGGTTACAAGACAGTTGGCTAATACAAGCAAGTACGCCTCCTCCAACGAGCTCCCCAGTCAGTGTGAACGATTTGGCAGGAGAAATCGAAGAGTTCAGCATTAAGAATGCCGAGAGCCCACTAGCCGTCGATGCCTGAAGAATGTGTCACTAGACCTGGTCTTCCTTACATTCTGGCAGTAGAGGGAGAGCGACCCAAGTAGATTTTTGACAACTATGAAGCTCTTAGAGTGGAAGCGTTTGCCTGAGGAGTTCAAGTACGGGTATGGGGAACAAAAAGTTTGGTAAGGGTACTACCAAGCCTGAACCCAGGGTCTGAAACTATCTCGGCAGTAGCAGGTGGTGCAGACAAAACAAAAGAAGCAGCAGGCTTGGAAGGAAGCTTTTCTGCAAAAAAACTATTCTTGGGTTTATAGATTTCGTGTTTAAATATTCACAGATAGTCTCCACCTTAGTTTCGGGAGAGAGTCGAGAGATGAAGATATTTAAAGATTCCGGTGTCGTTACCAGAAGGCCAGAGATTTCAATAGGATCTGAAACTTCAGTGACCGGGTGATCACCCACTATTAGAGGCACAGAGGTTAATACCACGGTGACACCGTCGCCAGTGGCGGCTTTGCGATTTCGACCATTCTTACGACTTTTACTTTGACTGGAAAGTTGGCAATTTGAGTGAAGACATTATTCTCCGTAACCGTAAGAGAAGCAGCCGTGGGACTTGGTGAAGATGGAAGCTGCTCTCCTAACAGCGGGACGTGATCAGATATTGCCACCGCTCTGAGGGGAAATTGAACTTATCATAGACAAATTTAGAAGATGGAGAACTCAGGGCATTGTGATTTTGAGCCGCTGCTATTGACAGCGATTTAATATCAGTTCGAACACGCTTCGTGCTTCTTTTAATATCATCCAATAAAGGATGAAGAGAGGCCGAGGAGCTAGAAGTGGAGGAAGAAGTGGGAATAGAATTGGACGCAACAGATGCAAGGTTGTTCGACAACGAGTTAAGTTGGACGTCAATTTACACGACGTCATCAGCTAACATCTAGAAATGCGAGATGTTACCGGAGAAAGAGTTAAGACGATCCATGACATTTTCCTGGCCATCGAAAAAAATGCGAGCGATGTCTTTCATCATTCTTAGGATATGGTAGGGTCTAAGGCCCGAGCACTCGCTACTAGTTAACACACCAGGGGCCACAATTGAGTCGAGCGTTGAGGTAGGTGGGTTGAAAAACGCTCCTGATGGTCTATCACGCGCTGATCACCGTCTATCACAAGTAATACCTGGGCATCGCAGGTTCCAAATTACAGCGCTAGATGTCAACACTAAATTGCAGACGTATTTTGGCATCTATTTGTGAGAGATACTCTATGCTATAAAGATCAGTTTTCTTATCTTTCCCTTTGTTCAATATTTATGAACCTGGGAGACCCTTTAGATCTAGACTTTTGCTATTTGTAGCGACCTACAGAACCACGTATGGGCACAATAAGCCAGTTTCATCATCTGAATGGACAAAAAAATGTCAAAATTTCTCCTTTGGGGTCGTTCATAAATTACGTGAGGTTATTTTTGCGATTTTTCGAACCCCTCTCCCCCTTCGTGAGATTTGGCCTGACCCCTTCCCGCCCCCCTAATCTCACGTGAGATTTTTTAAATTTTAAAAAATCTCTAGTATTTACACTAAAAATACGTATTTACGGTCGTAACCACAGCAAGGCGGGCCTTTCCTTAGAATATAGAACTGCAGGAGGGGGCCTCGCGTATAAAATTTGTGACGTAACCGTAGTGAAATCTGGGTCAGTTGAGTGTCAAATTATACATTAAGATGAAACGCCATCAGCTGTTTAGAATTCGGAGTGAAAGGCGTGTAAAAATTGGGGATGTTGGGAGCAAGATTTTATTTGAGATAACTTATAATTTGGAATCCTTGCCCTCCACTATTCCACTCGCTTTTCCGCTTGGGACACGCAACTACCAAAACGTGAGCACTCACTCAACAAGCATTTCATTACGCTAAAATTCGGCAGGTGCCTTCTTGTAGTTCTATACTCTAAGGGCCTTTTCGCGGGTCAGTGTTATTTGGCTCGTACTATGCAGTATTCGACGAGTCGCGCGCTTGGCTAGCCGGTGGAGGCTAAACAATCGAGTCAAAAATTTTGTGTAGGATTTACCCATATCTTAAGGCCCCAATTTTCACACGTCGCCGGCAGGCCTTGGCTTGAAAGATTTCGCCTTGAGGCCAAGTATCACCATACATTCACCGGCCGCCAACTGTATGGGCCCTGTAGTTCAAGAAAGCTGATAAAAATCGCATTTATTGTCAGTTCGTGCCTGAAGATCTTCGCGGGTGCTCACGACGTGAGTCTGGAGCCGCCTTGAAGCTTTCGTTGAGGCCATGAACTTTTTTGGACATTAATAACCTGCTATGCTAAGCAGTCGTTTTCGCCTGTGTGTTTGTAGGGAATCTTGACTTCACCTGTCGAGCGGATACCTGAAGTATCATCCCTCAGTTTAGTTGGGCCGGCCTGTAAGAGAATGGGGGTCTTTAGTGGCTACCTCAACCAATCTATAGCCCCTGCCTTTTTCACACAGTAGAATTTAGGAATTTGTTTATAAGAGGAAGAACTCAACCTATGGAATAGAACTGCCTTCCGCAGTTAGTATTCTCGAGCTAATAAAACATCCTATAGTACAAATGCATGGTTCATCGCGTTCTCGTCATGCATCCCTCAACCTCCATTTAACCATATTTCTCACCTATCCGTCGAGCAAAGACATTTCACCATGACATGAACGACAGAAGGACTGGCAGGATAAACGGTGAATCCTCTGCTTAAACTTTTACATGGATCGTCGCCATTGTCAAGCCCACGAACTAGAGATTTCAATCGTCAAAAATAATCCGGATATCCATTGATACTACTATGTCATTCCATAGGTCGATACTTGTGATTTGAAAAGTTCGTCTAGAGCAGTGTTTCTCAACCTTTTTCAACGCACGTACCCCTGTTTGTGTATAATTAACTATGCGTACCCCCAAGAAAACCCATTTAGTTTTATTAAAATGCATTATAGTAGTTCAATTACGAATAGGTAGTTTAAATTAAAAACAAGAAATTTTATTTTATTGGAACTTTTATTTCAAAGTAAATATTATTTTATTAATTAGACATCAAATTAAAAAAGTCTCAGAAAATAATGTCAATGAGAACGCTGGGCTTGTTTTTGTTTACAAAGTTCATCAATATTTGGTTCCAGCTTTGTCAAATACAGCCGTAAATCATCCTCAACATTAAGCTTATTTCTATACTTGTTCTTCAGGTAAGTTAAACTGGAAAACCCCTTTTCGCACAAGTAAGTTGTCGTAAATCCCAGAAGGTACTTTACAGCAATATCAGCTAGTTCTTTGTGTTCTTTTTCAATGTCATTCCAGAAGTTGATTAACAAAGTATTGCTATACTTTTGTTTCAATGAAGGATCACACGATATTTCGATTAGCTGTTCCTTTTGCGAAATAGTCAAGTTCGTAAGATTTTCTTCAGCATCAAAAGAGAATGGATCACGAATCCAGTGCATTGTCTTGTCTGGTTGTGGAAAGTAGTCTCTAATACGAGCTTGCAGTGATTTAAGGTGAATGGAAATTTGTTTTTTGATATCGGCAAATGCAGATATGGTTTGCTCATTTTCTTTTAAAAACAGGTCCATCCGTTTAAACTGTTCACAGTTGTCCTTTTCAGTTAGTTCTTTTTCCCAAAGAACAATTTTTTTAATCATTGCTGCAGTTTTCGCCTCAACCAAAAAAACATCTGAGTCACCCCCCTGCATCGACAAGTTCCATAAGTTCAACTTTTCAAAAATATCGCTTAAATAGGATAGTTTCAAAAGCCATGCAAAGTCACTCAGTAATGAGGACAACGGGGATTTGTGCTCTGTAAAAAACATCTGCAGTTCTTTGTGGAGTTCAAATAAACGTGATAAAACATTGCCACGTGAGAGCCAGCGCACCTCAGTATGTAGTAACAAATTGTCATGAAGACTGCCCATTTCCTGGCACAAAACTTTAAAGTATCGGGATTTTTGGGGGCGTGTTTTAATGAAGTTGACAATTTTCACACTGTGATCAAGAACCTCTTTTAATTCTTTAGGTAAGTACTTAGCTGCCAAAGCTTCACGGTGAAGTACACAATGGGTAAAATTACAATTGGTCGTAATCTTTTTAATGTGACCTACTAGACCGGTGATATGACCACTCATGGCCTTGGCGCCATCTGTGCAAACTGAGACACAGTTTTCCCATTGAAGATTGTTTTCCGTAAAAAAATTATCAATCATCTTAAAAATATCTTCACCTTTTGTAGAAGTTGTAAGTGGTTTACAAAATAGTAGGTCCTCAAATACTTCAGCTTGAAATATTCCACGTACAAAAACTATTAATTGTGCTAGACCAGCAACATCTGTGGTTTCGTCGAGTTGTATGGCAAACCAAGGGCTACATTGAATGGCTAGTATTAGCTGTTCTTTTGTGTTATGGGCCATATCGCCAATTCTCCGAGAAACAGTATCGTTTGACAATGGAATTTTTTTGATGTGCTCAGCTTCTTTTTCACCAAACATACAAGAAACAATTTCTACTACAGCAGGAAGGATAAGATTTTCACCAATACTATGATTTTTTCCGGACTTGGCAATGAGAAGGCTTGCTTTGTAAGAAGCTTTTAGTGCGTTTTCATTTTTACCCTTACCAGAAAATTGTTTAATAGTATTTTTTCTGCTTTGAAGTTCTTCCAGAAGTCTTTCAAAATACTTTACATCCTTTTTAATGAGGTGTTGATGTTTTGTTTCTAAATGACGTTTTAAAAGAGACGGTTTCATGGAGTTATTAGACAATATTTCTTCTACGCACTGCGGAACAGGCTCTTCTGAACTCCCAGTATAACTAAATCCTAACCGTAAATATGACTCATCATACTTTCTCTTCTTGGCTTTTTCATCATTTGCTTTCTTTTCAGCTAATGTTTTCTTACTTTCAAAAATTTTCTCGGAAGCTACATTTATAGGCTTACTTACACTTTTTGACGTTGATGCAACAGGTTGCTGGTCTTCATCACACCTACTTTTCTTTTCCAAACCAAGCCATTTATCCATAGTGGTAAATTAATAAATACAACCCCTTATCGTTAAATATATAAAACTCTCAAAGTATACGACTTTTAACTATTGCTACTGGAATAGGTGCACGCACATAAAGTAAGAATGAAAACTGAAAAGTGATGACACAGACAGAATTGCGAGAGAGGAAAATGAATGCGCGGTCGTTTTAACGTGCCGGTAGCACTGCTCTCCTGCCCAATTTGAATGCAGCCAGTAAATCTCAGCAAACAACCAAACCACATTTAAACGCCTTGTGCGTGAGCCCCCTTTCAAATGCTCTAGCTCACCGAATTTCTCAGAATTCTGACGATTTTTTATGGTTGTGTAATTTTCAAAAGTTTTTTCAGGGTTTCTCAGAATTTCTATCAGTTTTTTAGTCGTCGGGGTTTTCTGAAGTTTGAAAAAGACGACTACTGGTCTCTAATTTTAAATTATTACTCAAGAACTTTGGTAAAAATTAAATTTCAGTATGTATCTAGCGTACCCCTTACAGAATTTCGCGTACCCCCAAAGGGTACGCGTACCACCGGTTGAGAATCAATGGTCTAGAGCTTCAACAATATTTTCGTCAATTTTCAGTTTTTTGTTTCCATATAGTAGAGAAAAATGGAAGTAGCTCATTGGAATATAATAGGACCCGATGGTGGTCTCTCCTTCTCGTCCTTCTTCGGTCTCTCAGTAAATCCCGAACATGCGTAAGATTCTCCAGGGATCTCAAAAACTCCTTCCCCTTTGGAAAGCTCCCGAGCAGTCGGCAAAGTTCGACTTTGACATTGCTCCACACAGAATCCATGGAGCAGTTCCAGTTTTCTGTCCATCTACGGTGGAATTGGATAATTCTCTCGGTCTGTCAAAGCGGGTTCTGAAAGTATCGGGTCTAGTATCGAAAGCGATCGAACATACTACCATCATCGGTTTTTGTGGTACAATATTTTTTTATATATTTTTTGCGGTTAATGTACAAATATCGCTAGCGCCATCTAGGTTGCGGCTCAATGTCAAGGATTGTGCAGCTGTTTGCTCCTTGAACAATTCCAAATACATACCAAAAGAGTGATTTAGTGTGGCATCCTTTTGCATCAAGTTTAATATATGAAATTGAAATTTTCCGGCTTGTACTTGTCTCATTGAATTAAGGAAAAAGGGAATTGTTTTTGTAGAAAGGATAAGAGAAGGGAAATTATTTGTTGTGAAGTAAATATTAAAAAGTTTTTTTTTGTATTTTTTTTGTAAAAAAGGAATAGTTTTTCTCTTAACCAAAAGTCAGTTTTCATTGTGCGATGCTTTATCGTGTGTAAAAAAAGGAAGTTCTGTTCGTCTAAGTTTTTTCCCATATAATAGTGTGTATCCTTTACAGAAAGGATACATGACAGCTTTACCTACTTCTGTGGATATGTTTTTGTTTTATTAAAGTCAGTTTCCTGTTTTATTATTATTATTATTATTATTACTAAATTTTTTTTTCCTAGTAAAGTGAAAATATGTTTGTGTGTGTATTTTAGAAATTGATATGCAAATGCCATAGTTAAGAAATATATCTAATAAAATAATATCGTGGAAAATAGTGCTGTTTATAACCAAATTGTTAAAATAAAAAAAATATTTAATATCTTTAAATTTCATGTGAAAAATATCGAATTGTTGTGAAATGTTTGTTGGTGGTGGGTTTTTTGTTTTATAAATTAATTCTGTTTTGGTTTTTTTTCGGTTGGTCAGGAAGTGAATGAATAATTGAAAGTTTTACAGAGAAACGACGAAACTTGAAATCCTGCATTAAATCCAGGCAAACAACAACAAAAACAGGATTTTGGTATGTTTTTACTTTAAAAGGATTAATGACTACTACAAATAACTATGATATATTATTCAATTTTTTTTTTCGCAATTCGAAAAATGTTTTCATTATTGCTTGAGTTTGGTCTTTACTGTTCTCAATCATTTCTAGAGAATCCTTCGTGACAAGACCTTTGGGAATTTTAATAAAGGATCTGGTATTTTTTTATTCTAGTCACATTTTGTTTCGGAACTATATTTTTTTTTCGGAAGGGATTTCGATGTGTTAATTTGGGAATAGGATAAATTTTGTATTATTTTTTTGTGATGGAAAATATTCATTGTGTATGGTTTTTATGTTTGTAGAGCATTGAACTGGTCTATAAGCTTTACTACACACTTATATATTTTAAGAGTAAGAGATATCCTATATTTTAAGAGATGATCAGAATAAAAACATTGCAGACTACCAAAAAAACTTGATTATTGAAAAATCCTTCATGCCTCTGCTATTTTTTAACATCTGCTTTCGCTACTTTAATCCCTCGTGGGGCATAGGGCGGAAATAGTTGCTTTCCAGTAGACTCTGTTTTGTGCCATAGCTCTCAGCCTCTTTCAGGATCTCCCAGTTTTTGTGGCCTCTGCTAACCTTCCACCCCGAGTAAAATAAAAAAAAAGTGGGTTTACAGTGGGCGAAAACCGGCCACTTGGCTTTTCAAGGGGCATATGATGGCCGTAGAATTTTTAACCATTTTTAATGGGAGCATATATGGCCCCGCGACGGCCAAAATTGACCAATAAATTGAAATGGCCAAGAACTAAGCTGTACACGCGGGCATTTAACGGCAAAAAAGAATCTGAACCAAATGTATTGTTGAATTTGTTTTATGGGAACTTGAACATTTCCGTTACGTACAATTAATGGTTCTTTCGATGTACAAGAGCAGCGTTGCCAACTTAGTGGTTTTGTCACTAGAACTGGTGGTTTAGACTTGTTTTTAGTGGGAAAAAATCGTATCTAGTGGCTAGTGGGGTTTTTGGTGGTAAGAGAAGTATACAACCATACAAAATTAGGCCTTGAACTAAGCCATAATAAGACACCAATTACTACTGACCTAATGATTCACTCAAACAAAAACCAAAAATTTTTTTTTTTTCAAAGTTGATAAGCAGTGGCCTCAAATCCATCTTCTGAAGTTGAATGAAACCAAAAATACCAATAAATTTTCGTATAAAGTACTGCAGTTCAAAGAAGCAACAGGAGTAGTTCGATTTGAATAATTGTCCGGCCACTTTTGCTTTTTCATTACTAACTTTGCCACATTTTAAAACCGATGTTGAAGACTTTAGCAGCATTAAACATTGTCAAGAATAAGTGAAAGTCTCACTTCACGTGTCACCCTTTATATTAACGTCGTTAATGACATGGTGTAGTGAATAGTAGGAAGCTTAGTCGGAAGAATAGAAAAATAATATGATAAGGTTACAGTCTAGGGATGTATGAGGAGGTGCCGGTGAACCTCCAGTTTGAACTCTTGATGTTGTATGAGTTCAGAGGCAACTGTCGGGGTTAACGGAAGAAATTCTTGTTGGAGCCTTTCGTCTTCTGAATATGTTGGATCCTGTTAACCAGCTGACAAGGGCTGTCCGCAGGCAGTGCCAGACTACCAGGCGGAACAAGGAGGTGTTGACCTAACCTTAATGGAACTTTGTAATCCCGATTAACCAGCTAAGCCGACAAGATGCGTTATTAGAGGGGTATATACCTGGCCTTGAATATAAAGAGAACCAGAAGATTACGATTGTCCGTTTGTGCATGCGTATATTAAAAGAATTTTTTTTTATCGCATTATGTACAAACGTATACCTGTTGGTTGCTGTGTGTGGTTTACGCCGTACTGCCCTTCACATGGCCGAGAACTATCTTTCAATCAGGTTTGGTACTTGCTCGTTGTAAGTAGATATCTTATTTTTACTCGGGACGTTGTTTTAGATCTTTCAACTCGACGGACTCCAGTCAAGGACCTGTTGCGCTAGATTCTCCTTTTCGTGTGACAAGATGTGGCTAATTCAATTGCATTTTCTTCGCCTGATTTTGTCGTCTATCTTTTCCAATCCTATCCTTCTTAATTTCCAATTTTATCTTGCCAGTGGATTAATTAGCGGAATTGTGCTGCTAAATTTTTTAACATATTTCTGAAGTCTTCTTGTATATGGGCCAGAAAGCATATTATCATCGAGATTCTTAAGCCAGTCTAATACTCCCCATTGTATAACAGGTGGTGGCTATTATCTAGAGAGCTGCCAAGATGTCCTTTAGTAGTTAAAGAATGTGTAATGGCGAATGTATATGTAGCCATGTCGTACTCCTTGGGTCACTTCAAATCTGACGGATAATTTTCCAGTAAGCAGTTCTATTATTTTGTCAGTCAGTCTAAGTTGGCAAATAAATCTTCCATTAAACCCCGGAGTAAAAATAATACCCGTTCTTAGTCTGAAACAGGCATATAGCTCCAAATGTCTGTATGACATCCAAGCCAGACACGGTCTGTCCAAGTAAAAAATCTATTTTTTCATTATTTCCAAATGCATTCTGCTGTAGGCACGTGTCAATAAAATGGAATAATCCAAACGAAGCACGGTATGCCCACAATTTAACAACACAAGGTTAATACTTAGTTGGAGGACCGCTTGATAAAATGACACATACATTCATATGTATAACAAAAGCGTGCATATAGTGGAAGCATTTTTAGATTTTTGTGCCGATAACGAGGGCGTGCATGCTTACGTGGCACTCGGGTGCCGTAGCGGGAATAAGGCATAATAGTACCACATTTGTTCGATAAGCGTGCTAGTTGGAACTGCATATGTGCTTTAAAAATATAAGTACGTCTATACTTGGTATAGGAGTGAATATACCAACTAATTATTTGAACTAGGGCCAGTCGATCGCGTTTTTATAATCTATGAAAGCAAGCTAAAGGGGGGACTATGATTCTCAAAATTTTAATATTATCAGCAGGAACGGCTCTTTCTGAATCGAGCCTAGTACCTTCTAAACGTTCGGTCTACTTGCTCTCTAAATAATAAAATGAGGGAGACGGCTTTAGCCACAGTAGATAACGGACAGATGACTGTTGATGCAGTTGTCGCATATTTTTAGCTCCCGCTTTTTGGATATTTTGACTATGATGCTTTACGCCCGCTGTGCATGTTTTCTTCAGGTTCCTGTGAAAATGAACCGTTCAGGGTGGCGGAAAAATAATCTCTCTCTTTCTTTGGAGCTGCTCCTCATCGCTGCACAGCAGCCTTCCATCCGCACTCTTTTCGACATGATACGCTTTCAGTAATTGGGTACTGAACCTTAAGAGGCTATACTTCAGACCGCTATAATGATAGTCTCCCGAGCCTTGGCTTATTCTAGAGCATTTCTCCAAGTTTGACGGTTCCTTGCAGGATGTCTCCAGCTCCGGATGTTGAGCATTGCCTCTGCGTCAGCCGTCACAGAGTTTATCCATCTCCTCCTGGGTATACCTACTGGCCTACTTCCCGAAATTTCTGATTGTATAAGCCGTTTTGGGATACTATTGTCCTCCATCCTGATTACGTGGCCGGCTAGTCTCAGTCTGTTAATTTTCATTAAAGTTGAGAATTCTGGGTCGTCAAACATTTCATATAACTCGTTGTTGTATCTTCTTCGCCATATTCCATCCTCTCTGGTTTGGTCTATTTTGCATCTGAGAATTTTTCTCTCAAACCTGTTGACTCGTTCCTCTATGTCCTGGGTCATAGTCCAAGTCTCGCTTTCATAACACAGTACCGGTCGTATTACTGTTTTGTAGAGTGAGAGTTTCGTTTTCCTGCGCACAAAACTTGAGTGCAGGATTTGTTTTTGGACATAAAAGGCTCTATTGGCCAGTAGTATTCGTCTGGTTATTTCTTCTTTTTCTTCGTTTCCTTTTGTAATTGTAGAGCCAAGGTGGACCTATATAGACTACTTTTAGGTTATATTTCGTCGATGGTTATATTTCTTCCCACTCTAAATCTTCCTGCTCTGGATTGTTACATCATTTTCGTTTTTTCTCCGTTTATCTTCAGACCTATGTCCTTTGCCGCCTCTTTTAATTCGACATAAGCTTCTGTTGCTGCCAAAAAGGACCTTCGCACGATGTTCACGTCATCCGCATATCCAAGCAATTGTATCGATTGTATAGCTATTGATGCACTTCTCTGGACTGACGTTTTCCTTATCACCCATTCTAAGGCCAGGTTGAAACACA
Source organism: Thereva unica (assembly GCA_949987705.1). Lineage (NCBI taxonomy): Eukaryota > Metazoa > Arthropoda > Insecta > Diptera > Therevidae > Thereva > Thereva unica. The sequence goes on along the minus strand of OX465284.1, from coordinate 23,237,231 downwards.
TAGGGGCCAATCCCTCCTTGTCTAAGTCCTTGTCGTACTTCGAACTCTTCTGTTATAACATTTTGGATCCTTACTTTCGCTTGTGAGCTATTTGTTGCGCATTAGACCAGTTGTACCAGTTTTGAGGGGACTCCTAATTCCGAAAAGATCACGTATAGCGAGTCTATTGAAAGTCGGCAAATATCTGGTATATATCTATATTCCTTTCCCAGGTTTCCTCCAGAATGCCTTAACGGTCAGCAGTTGGTCCGATGTTGACCAGTTTGTCCTAAAACCAGCTTGATATTCTACTATAAGGCTTTCCGCTATAGGTTCTAGTTTTTGTTTCACGAGGATTGTGAAGGATTTGAAGCTGGTGCTGAGGAGTGAGAAGCCAATGTAGTTTTTACAGGTTAATTTTTGTCCTTTCTTGTAGATTGGACATATAATCGCTTTCTTCCAGTTCTCTGGTATAACTTCTTTCTCGCAGATGGCGCACATGAGTTCGCGTAAGGTTCGTTTTGTTTCGTTTAGTATGGGGATAGGATTCTGAAAATACTCTCTCCACCTATCCTTTATCCTATCAGGATCTGCCAACAAGTTCCCATCTATGTCGTTGCAGATGTCCGTTCTTGGCTGAGACTTATTGGTGATCTGCCGAGTTCCTTTGTACGCTTGTCTAATTCTCCGTTTCTATACTACTCTGGTAAAAAACCGGCTTTACTGCTGCTAAAGAAATCCTAGGAATCCTAGGTAGATTGGGCCATTGGGTAGTGTGGGGCATTAAGCAAATCACACGCAAAGCAGATGATGTGTGAGTGTATATATTGTCGAGGGAATGTACCTCATTCTATTCTAATTATCTGTACCACCAACTATGCTGGCGGAAGTCAAATTTTTTAAAAATAGACGTTAATTTAGTAAAATTTCTTTGCCCCCCTCCCCACACGAAAGAGAGTAGCTACGGCATTGTATTGATGAAAAGCTGACAGTGAGCTGCATCAACATCATCTGTTTTTGCATCATTGTATATTTCACAAATAAATTTTGTACTGTATCAAAAATCTGTTCCTCGTCATCTTTATTATTAAGCAATTCAAGGTTGCCGAACTTGGTGAATGCTTACGGATGCTCTGATTTTTTAATATTTTGAAAGGTCTTTGTTTCTCTTTTCTGAAAAAATCAGGATTACAATCATATCCTGTGATTGCATGGAATGCTGACAAACTTTTACAAAAAGATGGTCCCAAGTAACTGATAAATTTTAGTCAAATCAACATATCTTTGCCTATCTTCTTATTTTCGTTTTTATGTCAATGCTAATAGAAGTTACGTCTACTTCTTTTTTACTTCGCTTCTATGTTACTTTTCATTTAGTAAAGGTCCTCATCCTCAAGTGGAGTATCGACAAACACTTATGATTGGATTGTGACTTATAACTGCTTTTAGAATACGGGGGATAAATTCCAATTTTTTATCGATTTAGCTCGTACTAAACCCGGAACTTTCATCGCGTCTGGGAGGATGATTGGCCCACCCGATCGGTCTGGCAGCTGATAAATAGTCGAAAAATAATACCCGCAATGATATCTACAAAAGAAAAAAATGTGACTAATTTTTGTGTTCTAAGGCTTATAGCTTCTTAATTATTAAACTTATGACAAAACACCTTATATAATAAATTGTAGATAATTTAATTCTAAACAAAAAATTCCTGTACAAATTTTGCGTAAGATGCTCTGTTACGAAGATATAGTGGAAAAAAACATTTGCACACCTTTTCCAAAATGGCGGCCAAATCGAGGACGCGGACTCCAAGAACTCAAATTTAAAATTACACCGACCAGATAGTAGTGCCTTTTCTTCACCTGAACTACTAAAGAACTTTTCCTACAACTATTTTGCTTGATGGAGGTTTACTTAGTAGACCGATTTTGATTTTTGTGGCTCCTTAAATCCTTAATATTCAGAAGGCTCCAAAAAGTGCCACCTTGCTATTGATTTAAAGACCCCTTTGCCCTCAGTGTCTCTTTTACTTCATCATTATCCTGTTCTGGGTTTTATACAGAATAATACTTTAACTGATGTTTATGGTAAAATCACGAATAAGGATTACATTCGTTGATATTCCCCTGTTTGGCTGATGATAGATTAGATTGATAACGAACAAAACGACTGACGTACCGAAATAAACCCTCTTTTGCCTCTCCGCTTACATAAGAATATTAACTCGGCCCACTTTTTCAAGATCAACTCAGCGCCGGCCCTAGCCCTTGATCAGGGTAGAGCGAGATTGTCCTTCGGCGCCCTTTTGTGAACGCTTTCACATACACAATGCCAAATAATTGTCATTTTCTTATCCCATATGGTTTTGTACATGATAATAAAATCTAAATTTTTTTTAAATTTTTGTCTGTCTGTCTAATCTGTGAAATGGCTAATTCGATTGCGACGGGTCTTTCACGGGAAAGTTCACTAGTATGTTTTAAGTTACCTTTTTGCTCCCATCCGACTATCAGGTCCGGATATCGTATTCGACTATCGCCTCAGACCGAAAATTTTACCTGATCAAAATAAGAAAACAAGGGGAAACTTTTTAGCATTCCAATTGTAGACCTCAGGGCTCGCGAGCCGTTAATCCGATTTTTTTTGGCTACCCGAAGGAGATCCCGAAAGGCGATCGTTAAACGTGGGTGCAATGCAGCCCTCGACACGATAACTTTACATCTTGGCTTGGTAGGCCCGATCCAGTTAGCCCATCTCTTTCAGGACAGATTCCAGTGGCCACCACTAGGAGGTTATGATTGCACTTGTACCAGGTCGAGATAGTTACTACACTTGCGTATTTAATTACTGAAATACACTACATGCTGCTCCCCCTATCCCGCTGGTGACTGACCCACCAATCGCATTGTGTAAGCTCCTTTTTCACTCTGATTGGTCTAGGCCAGACCAAGCCAAAACTGCAGTGATGAGCAAAAATACTTGCAGAAAGTCCTGCAAAAACTCTTGCAGTCATGTTTTGGTCTTGCTAAATGTGAAAGACAAGACTTCGTGCTTATCACTGAAAGACTTTTGGCACTTGGTGATGAGCATACATTTTTGCTATCTTGCTTTTGCAGTCTTGTCTTGTCCTTATCCTGTTTTGTCTTGGTTTTGCTTTGGTCTTACTAAATGTCCAGGATCAGTCTTGCTCATCACTACTAGTGATTTATCATCATTCTAAATGTAGGCCTCAAAGAGCTCTATCTAAATATGTATTTAAGTTTGTCTAAGTTTTTTGACTGCTATGAAGGATTTAGTTGGTACTTTTCGATATAGTTCAGTACGAAATAGTGCCAATTTTAGCATCAAAATTCCTTATAACTCCAAAAGTAGTATTCAAATTTTTTTTATCGATTTAGAACCGAAATATTTTCTATACAGAGCCAGGTGCCGTGTTAAATAAATAAGAAAAGCCAAATTTTCCAAAAATCAAAATTGCCAAAATCAAAAAATTGCTTTTTTCCAAAAGGCGCTCGAAATTGCTTTTAACGCTCATTTTGGCGCCCCTTGCAACCTGGCGCCTAGAGCGACCGCTCCACTCTAGGGCCGGCGCTGGATCAACTCTCCTTTTCCTGCACAGTTCGATCTAAGAGTTGGTTTATGATGAAAGCAACTCTGGAACACTCGTCGTCATCGTCACTCGTAGCCAGTATTTTGTAACTCATTCAATATTCAAGAGTTTGTGGGGACTTCACCTTACCGCTGTACTCTCCTTAATTTACCATCTACGGAGGATAGGAATAGCGAGGGCCTCCACCTGCAGGGTCGCCGAATCTGTTCAAGCAGTCTTGCCTATCAATTTGAGGTAGGACGACTGCTAGTGGTACAATAGGACCACTTTGCGGTCGCGGTACTCTTTAGAAGCGATACCTCATTCGCAAAAAAAGTTTTTTCGATTCCGGTGACTACCAGACATTGACTACTTGTGTATAGATAATTCCTAAGTTTAAGTTAAAAAATACTTTAATATTTATTGATTTACCCCTAAAAATTCAGTCAATATTTTATTGTGGCGGCAGATAAATTCCCTTAAAGAGGCTTGGCTAAAATCTTCAAGAAATTCCAGGGCCGAGCCTGGGGGCATAAAAGGTGGGAAATATTTGATAAACTTTGATATTTTCTCGGTGTTGCAATGATCTTGTCACACCAGCCGTTGACATTTCTAAAAATGTGTAGCAACTCAAAGACAAGCCCAAATTAAATTTGACAAATTGTTGAGGAAGTTGTAGGTTGATGAACTCGTCCAAACAACAGACTTAAAAAATTTTCTTGAACATTTTCTCGGAAAAGAGGATGAACAGGAAAATCCCTTGGCAACTAGATTCGGTTTATTTTTTTGTTGTTCGGAGGTCCTTAAGCCCCAGGCAATGACAAACTTATAAAAATTATCAATAAAAAAATACCCAAAAATATCGAAATTTAAAATTATTTAGATAAATGATAAGAATTTCAAGCATCGATAAACAGATTTAATGAGAATTGAAAATTTTCCTTCGAAAGTTAAATTATTTATTGATATTGTTCCATGGAAATTTCTGGTCGATAAATTCTTTGTTTTTATCCTAAACAATTTGAGAAGCATTATCCTCGAGAATTTATTTATTTATTTAATTTTGATTTTGTGGAGAAAAAAAAACAGTTTTTTTTGTTATCCCGACATTAGACTTGGGGCTGTTTACTTAATTCTTGAAGAAAACTTGGGCCATTTCTGATGAAGTGAATATTTACGCTTAAAGTCTGCTTAAAGGACGAAAATAAAATGTGAAAAGTTCGTTTTAAGGTTTTAATAATAAGGATTCAGAAAATGCGCAATAAATATTTATTATTGTAGGATATTAAATTATGAACAGATAAAAAGAGGAACAAAACGCCGAATTTTAAAGGAAAGTAAATAATTAAAATTCAGGTTTATTGTTTTATGCTCACCCAATTGGACGATGGCTCTTTAATTGCAGCACTGAAATTTGACAGGGAAAGCTGCTTATTGTATAAGGTCAAGCATACGGGGAAGAAAGGTACTTAGAACAGCAATTGGAAGATATCGAAATTTCGTGCCTGAATATACACTTTTTTATATTAACAATAACAAAATTGAGGCTTTAAAACATTATATAGGAGAAAAAAACGGACAATTATCTTTGTGAACGTAAAGAATGCCTTTAAGAATACTCAGTAGATCGATTCTCGTTCGATTGCGCAGGTCAAGCAGCATTGGACGTGGTTAGTACTTAGTCGGGGGACCGTTTGGTAAAGCGATAATATATTATTTTTATTCGGAATTTAACCTAAGTAAATATTTGTAATCTGTCGCAGGCGAAAATCGAGTAATGTAAACGCTAGACAGTTGGCAGAAATGTCAAACAAATTACTCATGGATGCTCAAGGAGTCGAATACTTTTGAACGAGTTTAAAATGCCCATTGAATAATTTTCTTTCGATTTTAGTTATGAATAGTCATTTAAATGAGTACTCTCCACAGAATCCGTATCCCTAGTCTCGACCACTAGTCTATAAATATCTTTAAAGACTCCTAGAACTTACCTGCACGCACGCTGGCACTCTGAGTTTTGGCCAACAAGATATCCAGCTGTGATTGTGTGGTCTCGTGATGTTCTTCGTGATGAATTTGATTATAGAGGGGTACCCAAACTAATCACGTTATGCGGGGTTAGGAGACTTAGCTATTTATAAAAATTGCAATCCTATATTCTTGTGTAGATTCAAGATTCATTGTCTATCATGTCTGTTGGTGGTCTAGAGATAAACGCCTCCCCCAGACCATTTTAGATGGATCAAACTTCTTCTGGACGGCTCCGCGTCTCCACTCTTTTCGCCAGTTAACGCGATACCCTTTGCTTAATTACTTAGGCATAATAATACAGCAAGCAGTGGTATATTCACCCTAGGGGCATGGCCCGGTGCGATATTTTTCGAGGGGCAGCTTACGTGATAAGCTTTGGAAGCCTGAGGGAAAAATAACTTTAATAAAACTAATATTTTCTTGATAAAATAAATGTAGATTCCTCTGGTTTCTGCCAGACAAAAGATATGTCCTACGTAGTGATGAGCACAAATGGTCTTGCAGTCTTGCCTTGGTCTTGCACATTTAGCAAGACTAAGCCCAAGACTTAGCTATGCTCGCAAGACCAAGAACAAGAGCAGGTATTTAGCACAATTCTTACACACACTATCATCGTCAGGGTCTTCCCTTTACAACAAATGACACGGAATACAAAATAGAGTATACCCCTATATTCGATTTTTTTAAAATAATAGTGTTTTAGTCTATTTGTTAGGGGTTTTGACCTCTAACTAAATGTTAACTCAAAAAACCTTTTTTTAAAATAGCTTTTAGTGAGTAGAATATGTTAAAAAAAGTTTCGGAAAATTGGTTGCACGCTACCCCTAAAAACAATTCCCTAACAACAACAAAATCCGTTTTTGGCTAATATCTCTTAAATGGCAAGTCCTATCATAAAATATTGTTTAGAATGTTTGTAGATCATAAGAGATCTCATCGATGTCGAGATGACATCGATGTTTCTCTTCCTCTTTGATCCTTTTGTAGTACTCCTGATGCTGAAAGTTTGCTAAATGCACCCCTCTCAAGGCCTTCAGTTATGTTCAATGTGCCTAGAAAGAATTTGCAGCAAACTACTTTATTTTGGCCATTATAAATAAGAGTATAAACCTTGGTGCTTTGCCGTCTTGACTCTTGAGGGACCCCCAGTAGTCCTCTTCTTGATGCTGTATTAATTCTGACGTTTGTCAAAACGCTGCTCTTAAGTCACGGAATTCTTTGTAAATTTGCTCTTTTTTCTCTTGTGAAATAATAGTAGAGCATTTTTAAAATCGAGGTTGTTTTATTGGTTTAACAGGAATCACTTTGCCCTTTGTTGTTAAATATACTTCTCCCTTGAGCCTTTTCAGTCGTTCTGCATTTTGTTTTCACTTAGTAGATCAGCAAATTTTCTGCAATTTTCTTTTTCTTCGGTGGCGAAGGTTGAGGTGGGGCTGAGGGGGTAATTCCATTGTAAGCGTCTGGCTCTGAAGTTTCAGGAGATGATGGTATATAATTATCAGTCATCATCACTAAAATCACGTGGTTTCTCGGTGGTTTCTCCAATAGCTCTATTAGCTAACGTTTTAGCCTGTCGGGGATGTTCTAGAATAGGCTTATCTTCGCTTTCCAAATTCTCTTTTGTATGCTCACGATTGGTGTGTAAAACATCCAGAGCTAATTTTACTAATCTACGTCCCCGACCCCGACTAAGAAAGGATTTCTCGGAATTCATAGCCAAAACTATTTACCTATAACACAGACACGGTAAACATAAAAAATTGTTTTAAGAAATAAATAAGATAATAATAATAATAATAGCGCCTACTTTATTAAATTACCGCGAAGAAGATAATAAATATTCAAGATGGTACTAGATATTAACGAATAGCCTATTCCAACTGTACATGTTGGATGTACAATATCTCTGTATCTAAAAAAGCACATAACTCTTATTTCTAAACAAAAACTGAAACTATATACGGAAATGCAATATAGCTGTCCCTATCCGATTTTTTTTTTGCCTAGAGCTGGTAACCTTGGTTGGGTAGGACACGGATGATAAAAGTGCAGCTAAACGAATTTTACCATCATAACCCGAAAATCGTTAACTCTTAAAAATAAAATGCTTCTTAACTCCAGTAAATACGACAGTGCATTTCATAAAGTAGTTTAAAAACATAACTCTAACTCTCTTTCTCACATAAAAACAAATATAAATGGTTTTCTTGCTGTAATTAACTCACAAAAGAAAAATCAAATGACTATCGTATTTTACAGTAGTACCAACTTCTTGATTTAAAATTTGGTTTGGTAAAGTATATTTATACATATATATATCGCATATTTACCATGGTTTGGCACAAGTGGAAGTTTGGCGGTCCACGAGTGCGGAATATACCATTCAAAACGTGTTGCAGACTATAATTTTTCTACGTCTCTAAAATATATTTTATTGATATTTTGTAAAGAAAAACGTACCTACCTAATGTAAAGCTACTGTCAAAAATATAATGTATAAAGCACAGCAAGATATTTTAACTCTTCTTCTTCTTCGATGGCTCTACAGCCCAATTCGAGCCTTGGCCTCCATCAGCTTCTTTCTCCAGACGTCTCTCTGCTCCGCAGCTTGTCTCCAGTTTCTTGTGTTGAGCAGTTTTGCTGCATCGGCCTTAACATTATCTTCCCACCTTAACCGTGGTTTGCCAACTGGTCTTTTGCCATCTGGTAGTAGCAGGGCTTTTTTTGGTATCCTTGAGTCATCCATTCTTTGGACATGGCCGGCCCAACGTAAACGTAGTAGTTTGGCATGGGTCGAAAGTTTACATTCTTTGTATAAGTCATACAATTCGTGATTGTAGCGTATTCTCCATGCACTGTCTTCATTGATTGGGCCGTATATCCTTCGGAGAACCTTCCTCTCAAATATATCCAGCTTGTCTGCGGATTTCTGGGAGATACTCCATGCTTCACATCCATACGTAGCTACTGTACGTATGATGGTTTTGTAGATTCTTATTTTAGTTTTTCTGTGGATGTCTCTGGATTTCATTACTGGCAGTAGTGAGAAGTATGTTCTGTTCGCGGCGTTTATTCTTCTTTGCACGTCTATCGTTTCATCGTTGTCTTCGCTGACTGTGGACCCCAGGTAATTAAATTGGTTTACCCGTTCAAAGTTATATTCCCCCCAGGTGGTATTGTGGTTTCTTCTTCTTCTTTCCACCCTTGACTGAATTAGAATCTTACTCTTCTCTGCGTTTATTTGCAGCACTATATGTTTTGCTCCATCTTCTAATTCTGTAAATATTTCTCTAAGATATGACAGTGATCTTGCAAGGCAGTTTATATCGTCGGCATATCCTGCCAACTGTTTGGATTTGTTAAGCAGGGTTGCGTTCGCATCAATGTTAACCTTGCGAATTACTCTTTCTAGGCAGAGATTAATTAGCATGGGTGCCAGCCCATCACCCTGCTTTAAGCCTTGCTTGACTGGGAAGGACTCCGTCAATTCTGCTTGTATTCTGACTGCACATCTTGTATTTTCCATTGTCATTTTTGTTAATTTTATTATCTTCAGGGGGATGTTTTGGTCCAGCATTGTTGCATACATTTGCCCCCTGTCGATGCTGTCGTATGCTTGTTTAAAGTCGATGAAAAGTTGATACACGTCAATGTTGTATTCCCAGCATTTTCGGAGGATTTGCCTATTGTAAAAAGTTGATCCATTGTTGACCTATTTCTTCTGAATCCAGCTTGGAATTCACTTATTGCAGCTTCTGCGTAAGGTTCCAGTCTGGTCTTAATTATATTGGTCATTATTTTGTATACTGTGCTTAGAAGAGATATGCCTCTATAGTTTTCACAGTTGAATCTGTCCCCTTTCTTGTGTATTGGGCAGATAATGCTTTGCTCCCATTCTTCAGGCATTTTTTCATTCCTCCATATGCAGCATAGTAATTCGTGTATAGCTGCTGAGAGCGATTCGCCTCCTTGTCTGATCAACTCTGCTGGGATGTTATCAATTCCTGGAGATTTATTGTTTTTTAATGATCGTATGGCACTTTGTACTTCCTCCAGAGTGGGTACATTTGTTTCTCTGGTGTCATCGTTATGTTGTAGACGGGGTTCTGGTACATGTCTGATGCTCTCGTTTGCGTTCAGCAGCTCGCTAAAAAATTCCTTCCATCTTTTCTTTACATCTTCGCTGCCTGTGACTATAGTGCCTTCTTTTGTTCTGCATATACCGGAGGAGGGTTTGAAGCCATTCTTGAAGAAGTTTACTTCCCTGTATGCTTCCCGTGTTTTGTTTTGGGCAAAGTTTTCCTCTGCTTTCAGGATGTGATTGTTGAGGAATTGCCTTTTCTTCTTCCTGCAGATGTTTTTTGCGGTTCTTCTTGTTTCCTCGTATTTCAATTTCTTACTCCTCGTCGGTCTCTCTATGTATATTCTCCTATTTTTATTTCTGGCTTCTGTAGCTGCTTTGCATTCCTCGTCATACCAGTCACTGGCTCTGGCTGTGCGTTTATACCCTACAGTTTCCTTCGTGACATCTGTCAGTACTGTCTTCAATCTCATCCATTTTCCCTCGACTGTATCTTCATTATTTATACCTATCCTTTCTGCTAGAGTTTCCTGATATCTCTCCAACACGGGCTGTTCTTGGAGGCGATCGACGTCGAATTTCTTTTGTTTGCTGTTTCTTCTTTCTTGAGTAGACAGCCGACATCTGAATCTAGCTTTAACTAGAAAGTGGTCCGATTCACAATTTGCACCCCTACAGGTTCTCACTTGCAGGATACTGGAAGCTGCCCTTCTGTCTATTAGAATATGGTCTATTTGATTGCAGTATCTTTCGCTGGGGGATTGCCATGTGTATTTGTGAATGTCCTTTCTTGGGAAATATGTTGAGCTGACGATCATATTTTTACTCATTGCGAAATCGATAACACGTTGTCCGTTATCGTTTGATGTTTCGTGAAGATATTTTAACTCTAAATAACATATATTAGTAAGGAGTACAACTTATTCCTAATTAAATAATTTGATAATGCAGTTTTTTCACATTAAATTCACCCATTTGTAAATCAAATTAATCCTTTTGCAAATTAAATGCTCCCTTTTGCAAATGAAATTCAACCCTTTGCAAATCAAATTTACCGGTTTGAAAATTAAGTACTTCTATAATAATGTTAGTAAATTCAAGTTTGGTCACGCTCGACACACTATAATCTATTATTATTCATACATTTTTTTTAATAAAAGACACTCTACTTTTTCTACCACCACATTCTCTAATGCTGAAGACCATCCAGGAAGTCTTTTCCAAGATCAAGTTTAGTGCAAGAAATAATTATGTTAGCCGATCCTTTAAATTGGAAATGAGAATTCCACACCCATTAACATTTCGTGTATGGATAAAATACAAAGTCACGTGCATTGTAATTTCGAATTAATTTCGAAATTCGTTTACGGGTAACAACACTCCCTCCATCTGACCATGACAAGAATAGCAGTGAGACCGTTGATTTTGATGATTGCGTTGAGGGATGGTAAAAAAAGAAATTTACGGAAAAAAAACCGGTTTTACGCAATAAACTTATGGCATCGTGTGAACTGGCTCATTGGGTATATAAATGAGCGGGTGATTTGGGCTTTCAAACGAACGGGGTGACACTTTTCTTTTCGAATGTACTTTCGTTGTGGGATTCGGGACTCTCTCTGCCAAGCTATTTTGAGCTTCCCAATTGTTTTGGCGCACGCCATACTATTGGCTTATGGGTGCAGTGAGACGCACCGGGTTCCATCTAGTAATATATAATGTAGAACTACTTAATTTTCAAGCGGGTGAATTTGATATTTGCAAAAGGGTGAACTGCATTTGCAAAAGGATGCATTTAATTTGCAGAAAGATGAATTTTATTTGTAAAAAGGTGAATTTGATTTGCAAAAAGAGTAAGGGTGAATTTGATGTAAAAAAAACTGTAGATGCCGCGGCGGAAGTTGTTTTAGAAAAATGCTATTATTTTCTATAATTTAATAATTGAATAGTTTATTTAAAGCAAAAATAGTCTAGCGGAACATTATTGATTGTTTATTATTGAAATAATTCCTTTTTTTTTCTTTTCTTTAATGTATAATTCGTGAAAACCATCACATTCTTGGATTACCAGAAACCGATGTCGCCACTAGCAGTCATTCCATAACAAGTGATGGAATAAGTACTCCAAACGGGTATGGAATGTTAATGTTCTTAATTCCTTATCTAAAAGCAATATCAGAATGCTTCTATTCTAACAGAGGAGAAAAATTCGTTTATTAAATTGAACAATTCTAATGGTGTATAGCCTTATACAGACGGTATTCTTGAAGTCATATCAAAATCAAGGTTAATCATGTCATTTTAGACTCTTTCTGACTTCTGATTAGTTCTTCAATCTAAGCTTGTTAATAAGCATTGCACCATAACATGAACGACATTACATACTACTATCTTATAACTAAGGGTACTAATCCTAAGATTGAGTCAAACACTTCAAAAAAGCAAATGCTACAGAATATATTGCTTGAGTTCTTCTTTTGCTTCTCCTTAATCTTCGTGTTGCCTTTATTCCTTGAGTTTTTCATTTAGAATTTTTGAGAGGAAATTTCAGCTATAAAGTCCTTCCGTCTTATCTTAAAGAGAATGTGGTAATATTCATTTGGATAGGATTAAATAAAAATGTTTAAATAACAGCCAGTCCGTTCCCAAGTAAACAACCTAAATAATCCATAAATATGTATGTGTGTTCCAAAACGATAATTCTTTCTATTCAAAATACTCACATACCATTCCCAAGTTAAGTCCTTCTCCTTTGTATTTGTACATACATTAACAAAACCACCCCCCGCACACATTGGAATAATAATATCTTCTTTAAATACCAAATAAAATCTCTTTTCTTAATTAAAAAAAAGAAGTAATAATACTAAATAAATAAATTGCGATTAAATTAAAGATAAATTCATTACGCAGAAGTTATACAAATTCATAACTGCATTTTAAAGTTCCATTTTATGATTGGCGGTAATAAAAAGCAGCTTTGTCTCCGTGAGGAGATGAAAATGTAAGGACGAACCTTAGTTATTAAGAAGTAAGTACCCGTAACGTAATCTCCTTAAAAGGGAAAATTTTTTTAATAAAGAAAATATTCTTAGGGAATTTTTTTTTTGTTTTTTTGGAGCAGTCTATAATACTAAAGAAATCAAGAATGGAGGCCACAAAAAGTCGTCAGAGTAATTTATCTAAATCATGTAATGAACTCTCGCGTAGTGGGTCCAACCCTGAATTTTTTTTCTGTCTCTGTCTGTGTGTTTCATTCTTTCTCTGTCTCTTTTTCCATGGTAAATTCCCCGCATAATTCTGCTTTTATTTCATTCACAGTACATTAAGTGAACAACATTCAAAAAACGAGACGAAAACGACGACCACACGGACGACTAGGACGACTAAGGACTAAAATGAGGACTAGGACTGCGATGGCGATGACGAAGACGTCGAGGACGACGACGATGAGGACGACTTCAGCAACAACGATAGAACGTACAATAAGGAATGGCACTGCCATCTTTCTTATAGACTTAATTTGGTTGAAAAAGAGAATTTGCTTGCTTAGCACAAGAAGGAGCACAAAAATATATTTTTGGCGAGCACAAAGCATGGATGGCTCTAACTATGCCCCCGGAAGAGGAGCGCCGGTTGGTGATGATGGCGGCGGCGGCGGTGGTGGTGGTGGTAGTAGTGGGATAGAAAATTCCCATAAAAGTCAATCGTCAAGAAATCATTATTCAACACTGAAGTCCTCCTGGTGGCGATAACTTAAAAATACATTAAAACAAAAATTTATAATCGAGAGCTAGTAAAGAAATTGGTGAGAAATGCCAGAAGGTTCGCAACCGACATGGTAGCCCTGATAATATCTGTGGAAGGATCGATGTATTCCTTAACATTGCGAAAATATTGCAAAATAACACTAAAAAAATTGGGAATCAGATTGTCGATTTTCAATTTTAAACAAATCAAATACATATGATTCTGATGGAACGACGGAACAGCATGTAACTGTCGTTAGGGGGTCATGTACTGTGTTCTGGACACGAAGAGCAACGGGAAGAAGGTATACCAGGACAGCATAAAAAAAATCGTAGTGGGAAGGTGAGTCCAGAAGACCAAATGTGGCAGAAGGAAATAAAACCACCAACATCTATCGCGAGGAAGGGAGGTCTCCTCTGCACCGACAATTAGCACGCCTAGCGCTGCGCTGCTTAGCTCGCCGTGGGGGGGGGGTTCTTGGTGCAGGGATGGCCATTGGCCGACAGTTAGCTGACAATGGAAAAAGTCCGCGTGCTATAAAGACAATTGAGTCATGCGACAGGGGGGGTTTTGTGCTGAACGAGAGGGAAGCCGTCGAATCTTTATGATGCCATGCATGGTCACTGTTTCAAACCATCAGGGCTGCAGGGAGATGTCGCAGCCCACATTGGGGTACCTACCTTGTTCGGGGCATCCCCTAGCCCGGGGACCCTATGTCCTTGAAGTTTACGATCCCTGGTCCATCGTTGTCAATCTACAAAAATTGTTGTGGAAGGAGCGGAATAGCGAATATTCGAAATAAGAGCCTCAATTTACTTTTGTTCCCTTTTTTTTCTTATTTTCTCAAATTTATTTTCAACATCAGTGGTACATATAATCTTAGCTATAACTCAAGTGTGTCGTGCCTTATATGAACTAAATCGAATATAACAATCTAATATACAGGTTTGTGCAAAATTAATCAATTCTTACAATCTTAAAACTAGTACCTAGCCAATGCATATTACAATAATTCGCGGGACTACCTATGATACTTGGAATTGGGTTCGCACTAACCTTTTTCTTTTGTAACAATTCCTGATCTTTAAATCAATTACTATCTTTAAAAAAAATTTACTTTCCAAAGACCTTTCGTTATTTCTTCATTTTTCGGAAGCCGTGGTAAAGGTAAGGTAAGACAAATTAACTCAACAACCAATATACTGTTATATCACCATAAGGACAAGAATCATGATAATACTCAAGCAATATGACCAAAACAACCGTCGAATGCCTCAAATACCTCTAATTCTCTCTAAAATAAACGGACAACAGAGAAATCAATATTTATGGCCGGAAAATAGTACTAAACTAAACCTCCAAAACTTAAGGAAAATACTCAACCAAAGAAAAGAAAAACAACTCAAAAGTCTAAAGCAAATAGCTCCTCGATAGTCACAACTAAACTTAAGTCAACTTGCCCTAATAGCAGAACAACAGTTACTTCAACTAAATATACATGCTCCTAACCGAAAGCCACAAAATATACAAAGTAGAACTGAAGATCGTCATGTATAACCTTCCGAAAACATCATAAAAGATAAAGAAAGTCATGAAAAGTTAGCACTAATGTAAAAATCATTTTTTTGACCGAGTAAATTCAATTATATTCCAACTCATACTAAAAACTCAAAGTCAATTTAGTGATGAAGATTCCAAAATATCATACCGCAGTATACAATAATCAAACAAAATAATTCCTTAAACGTTATTACAATTGGATCGATCAAAATAACTTCCAAGTAACTTAATTCATTAAGTTCCTAACAATACTGTAATATTTTATTAATTAACCAAAATTCTGTCACCATTTCCAAATTCTTTAAGCAGCATATAAGCATAATATATAATGGCTTATTAATATAGTTAATATGTATAATAAAAAAAAATTTTATAAGTAGTATTAATGTTTAAAATGGCGTAATGTTATTCACCACCAGATCAAAAGGTCAAATTCTACACGAATATAAGTATTCATATCGATTAAGTTGAATAGGTGTGATATTTATCATAAAAAAACAAAATTCTGTCACCATTACCAAATTCTTTAAGAAGCATATAAGTAAAATTTATAATGGCTTATTAATATAGTTAATATGTATAATAAAAAAATTTTATAAGTAGTATTAATGTTTAAAATGGCGTAATGTTATTCACCACCAGATCAAAAGGTCAAATTCTACACGAATA
Source organism: Thereva unica (assembly GCA_949987705.1). NCBI lineage: Eukaryota > Metazoa > Arthropoda > Insecta > Diptera > Therevidae > Thereva > Thereva unica. Next base: position 23,221,569 of record OX465284.1, on the reverse strand, counting down.
TAAGTATTCATATCGTTTAAGTTGAATAGGTGTGATATTTATCATAAAAAAAGCAAAAACCTTGATGTATTCGAAAAAACTAACTACTATTCAAAACTGATTCCATTTCGTTTGAATGGCGTGATATTAACCACGAAAGTAAAAAAAATTTTTTGACACTTTAAGAAAACTTGAACTAATTCCTGACACCTATTAAGTCATTATATTAGTATATTGATATCACCTTATGTACGTAACAATATATTAATCACTAATGAGAAATTTTCCTTCTTTTTTTATGAAACATTCAGAAATAAAGCTTTAATTTAATTCTTAATAACTTATCTGGATAAAACCGCTGTTGTAACGGGATCTAACTTCCACTCCGATTTACGAGTACCGTTTTGTTTGCCTCTCCATTCCGTTAGCTTTTTTTTTTTTTTCTTCTTTTGTTCTTTATTGGTTGCGTCTCCGTTGCTTTCATGCGTACTTTAATTTTATTTTTAGTTATTTTATTAAATTTACCTTGCGCCTCGTAATATGTTCATACATCTCCTTTTGATGGATACTTATAGCGCAACCTTTTCTGCATTATCACCGCTACAGCCACACGTGCCGCCTTTCGTGTCCAGCTTCTCGGTCTGGGGGATGGGGTTGTAGAAATTCTCAAGAAATATATTTCCCAGTCCTCGGGATGCACCTCCCAGCGCCTATTGCCGTCCGGTCCTTTTTCTTCTTTTTTTTTTAATTCAATAAATTTTCTTACTTTTTTTTTTTTTTTTTTTTTTTGTTTATTTAAAAAAAACTATTCTCGGGGCAACTAAATCACTACTTCTTCACCGACTTGTATGCTTGCCCTCCGAGTTCCAAAAAAACCAACTGCTCTGACTGACTGCTCCCAAAAAACTGTCGACTCACGCGTCAGCCACTTTCTCCCGGACCGCTCTTTTTACTTTTCACTCCGTTCCTCTTGGGTTCCGATCGTCCGCCCTCGGAAGCTTTCATCCCACGTTGACTGGTGCGTTCGATGCCCTTAGCAATATCGGCAAGAATCTTGGCAAGATTGTCAATTGGAATTTTTTTTAAAAAAATGGTTCGTTTCAGTTGGTTGTATATTTTCACGGGAGTTTAGTGCTTCTGGTTCGGTAAACAGAAGGTATGAATAAAATGTTCTAGCCATATTAAAATTGCCATGGCTTAAAGACATTGTTGTGAATTCTCCACTCTTCTCGTCACTTCCATAATATGTAGTTCATATCGGCTCGTTGTAAAACATAACACCGCGGATTAGTTGACAATAATGAGAAGAAACTTTTGCGAGTTTCTGATTTTTTCTTTTTTCTTGTTCGTTTTGTTTATGTTATTATTACTATTATGTCTTTACCATGACTGAAGCTATTAGTCGAACATTTCAATTCAATTCGTTTGTGATACTATTTAGTATTTGTACAGAATAAATTTTTTCTTTTCGTATAGATGCTTTATTTACATAGTTAGTTGCTTGGTTAGATACTTTAGCTGTGGGGACGTAATATTATGGTGAGAATGTCCATTGAGGAACGCAGGTTGCCTAAGTCTCATAGGGCGTCCGTTACAAGCATGCAGAAGCATTGGGAACATATTCCGATTCTGAGCCGATAACGAATAGCATTTTGACGGGGTGCAGGTGAGCCCCGTACGGAAAAGTCTATCCTATCCCAAGTGGAAAAAAGAGGCTGAAAAATTTGAGCATGTGAGTAATGGCTAGATGAGGAATAACTGCGGAGTTGTCGAAAACCTTATATTTTTAAACGCGAGTGTCGTTTTACCAAGCGGTCCCCCAACTGAGTACTAGTCGCGTCAATGCTGCTTGACTTGCAGAATCTAACAAGTCGCCCTATTCTCTGTTGTTAAATCTGTCGAGTAAAAATTTGACAATATTATTATATTTTTCCGCAACACAAGACTAACCAACTCGGCACACGCCCACACACTACAGTCCTCCTTTTTGCGCACATTACGGTTTAGAAGTTCGTTTATAAATAGAACAACTCGGTTGTGGAACTGTCTTTTACAGTCGGTGTTTCCGAACTCATATAACATTTCAGAGTTCAAATGCAAGGCTCATCGATATCTACTCATGCACCTTCCAGACTAAACCTAACTTATCCTTTCTTTTCTATCCTTCAAATCAAGGCTACCATTAGACGTTGCACCATAACTTGAACTACATGACGGAATAGTAGTAAAAAGGGTAACTCAGGATTGGACGACAAAAATCCCGAGATTTGTTCGGAAATAGTATCAAATGATGAAGTGGAGGCTTCGTTACTTATGCTAGGATTTCTGTCTAGGAAGCAGAAGAACATGACGTGGCTTTGGAAAATTTTTTTAATCTAATTTTAAATTAAGATAGTTAAAATCTGAAGTCGTGTTTAAATATATTTTATAAGCCACGTCATCCCTAACATAGATGGCAATACCCCTATGGGGGGATAGATTGTGCACTAAAGTGTACCCTGACACCTGGTAATGACCTAAGTCAGTATTGGCTGATATTTGGGTTTCACTAAGTGCGAAGATTGGCGGTATGGAATTATTTAAGTGGCACTCAACAAAAGAAAAATTCGCATGAAGTCCACGAATGTTACAAAAATCAATAGCAAAATTTGACTTGTAACGGGACTTCGGTTGCGAGGGCTCAATCACCACGTTTTCGGGGATATTTCCCGGCATAACATTTGCCGCAACCATAAGAGTCTATAAAATTTGTCCTCGTTAAAGTGTTATGCTTTTTGAGACGGGGCAAATTTCATCGACCGACAGATTTCAGCCGCGGAAACTGCAGGACCGAAATGCGAGCGAGGGTAGGGAGCAAGGGTACTTATTTGTGCCTTTCGTTGGTCCGGTCGGTCGTTGAGTCTATTGAAGGTGATGGGCCTTCGCGTTAGACTGCGCTCCTTTTTTTGTCACTGATTTTTTTATTGTGTTTATTTTGGGCACCTTTTTTTTAGTTTTAATTTTTTCACACTTTTTTTTCACACACTTTTGTAGTAGGGAATGGGCCACTGGGAGACTTTCACTGCGCATAGACACAGCTATTTTGAGATTTCCTTTTGATTTGGCGTAGCCTCTACCACGGACTCATTGGTAGAACTCCAACCTATTCTGGCTTTTTGCTCTCTGTACTGATCTAGTCCATAAACTTGCAAACGGTCGTTCCAATTTCTTCTTCCTTCTGCCTAAGATGGACTAAGCAGAACTACGGCGTGTCCAATTCTTGCCGACGTCCGGCATCTTTTCTCCAAGACTGACTCTTTAGGATTACGAACTTGGATGGTCTTTGGAGAGTTTTTCCATTTGCAAGTAACAATTCGCAAGCACGAACTTTACCATCTCGCGAACTTTACCATCTTACACTTTACGATTCTACTTAACTTTCAAAGTAATCTCGGCGTATTTGTTTCTGAAATAAGAGCTTTATCGTTAATGTTAAGCTTTGAAGATTTGCCGTAAGGAGTTTGGTGTGCAGATCTCAATTGATGCAAACATTCAGACACAAAACGCTTCCAAAATACATTTATATTCCTTTGACGCTGCTTTCAAATATCTAATTGGACAATTCCTTCAGAGCTGCGTAAAAGAGTAGATGCAGTTCCACATACAAAATTGGACGGAGAAAGTGGCTTTAGTTCCAGCGATTCTTCAGATACCTGCGAGTGGCCGAGAATAGATGACGGCTTGTATCTCAACGAAACTTGATTGGAGCTGTTCATAGGTTAACATCTTTCTTCGAATAGTTGCTTTAAGGGAGTTTTTTTTATCCATATTAGTCGTTTCCACCATCTTGCCCACCATGGTCTTCAAGAATGAATTTCCACTGGACGCCGGCCGTCGTTGGCGGCAAAGGATGTGATTTCGTTGATATAAAATTGTTCGCTGACGGTTAAGTCTCGATTGACTTTCGAATCCTTTTCTTCGGTATTGTGAATAAACCGGAAGGCATAGGCTGTAACCACTAAGCATATAGCTCTTAAAAGTCTAGTAAAAATACTGAAACTCGCTATGTTCAATTTAGGTTGAACTACCTCAAAATTGTTATCGGACAAGGATATGATACATTTTTGAGCTGATTTTCAGCGGGCCAAAGGCTTTTAGACCTTAAACCAAGAAGTACCGAATTATCCCGAGCTCATGTTGTCTTGTATGATAGTTTTTTTCTTTATCCTTATAAATAAACTTTGGGACGACAATGCCCTAGGTTACAGCTTTTCATTAGCGTTGGAATAAGTAATATTGGTAAATTAAAAAAGACAACCCCACTGAGATATTTGCCTATCTACGCCACTGTTCAGAACGCCACAAAAGCTCAAGTAGTATGATAATATCTGTGAAAGGATGTATTCTTTAAGACTGTAAAAATATTACCAAATAACACTAAAAAAAATTCGAGAAGCAGATTGTCGATAAATTTCAATTTAAAACAAATCAAATCCATATAAGATCCTGATGGAACGACGGAAGCATGCAGAACCATTGGGTTGGGGGCTAATGTAAAACGTATTGACGCATATAACACTTGAATTTATACATATCTACAATCCACAAACACACACAGCCACATTGTGTATATCACAATCACCCCCGATGGTATCTATGCTAGGGTTAAAAACAAGTGGGGTGAAAAAAAATAAATAATATCTGTCACCCAATTTCTAGTGCTCGCGGAAAATAAAATAAGGAAAAAGGACGTCAATTTACTTGTACATGTACCAGTGCTGGCAAGCAATTTCACGGAATACATACGTTACACAACAAAAAGGTCCTCTTAACAGCAGGAATTTAGAGCATATCCTGTTTTCGTGGTGTGGTATAGCAGCACTGTAGGTCCCATGCGAAAGTTTCTACAGTACATCATTGAAGGAGCACCAGATATATATTTATATGTATATATGTATATAGAAGGTGAAAACTAGAGGCTAGATGAATAAAACATGAATAGAAATGAAATAGGCGAAGCCCTAGTTCCCATTGTGGCTCCATCGTGTGTGCTAGCGCGCTGCACTGATTTCAAACCAAACAACGCGCCCACATTCAAGGCGGCGAACGCATAACGCGGCATAGTTGTTGCTCATACCATGGACAGGATACATTCGGGGGTGTATGGTATATTTAGAGATGGTATGCCAAGGACAAAGTGTTGAACAATAGCAACAAACGACCAGGAGGCATCAGCCAAGCCAACTACCGTATTCCCTTATGTCATATAAATTAAATTGAAAGCTCTCTCTATCTCTGTCTATCTCCTGTGTCGTTTTTTTTGTAGTTGGTGTTGTTGTTGTTGTTTTAGTTGTATCGCAAAACAGAAAATTTTATCGCCTTGTCAGGATTTCGTGGTGATTTTTTACCCACGTACATTTGCACTTCACCTGTATGAGTAAGTAGAGTTTGTTGGGTCCTAAGTGGCTTCCTGTTGGATAGTCCTTCTGCCCTTAGTCCATTCATCTCTACCTCGTCCAGTAATGCACCAATGTATCACAATTAAGTCGCTTACTCAGAACATTCCAACAAAAAAACGGGGCACTGAACAGAGATTAGGACGTAGTGGATGCTTGTACATATTTAAATGCTAGAGAAGTGCTTACTAGGTTGGATGTTGGTCCTTGATTTCATACATAACTAGATATAGTCGTGGGTATATATGTATGCATACAGCATAGCACAAGGTTCAGAGTTACCCATTATTTAGGACATGGTCTTTCTGTTATGACCATAGGACACACAAGGAAGAACCAAAACTTTCATAGTTGGGATATCGAACGAATCTTTAGCAATAAATCATCCTTGAATATCCACCCAATAAACGTGAATCCCCTTATGTCCAAAAACTTGAAGCCAGCTATGACCCATTATGCTTGTAACGCATACACCCCAAACCAGCCTCCACCATCTTGTACCACACTGTCTTTCCTCTCTTATATATACATATATACAATAGTATACTACAAAAACACACATAAGCGCATATCCTAGAAGGATATGAAATAAAGCCTAGTTCGACATCACCACCATAATTTACTCAAGGTTAAACGCATAGCAGCCATTCGCAAAATGGCCTCGCTATATGATGTCTGTGCATAGGAGGCCGGAGAAGGAGGGGTAGATTGAGTGTTGAATGCTGAGTCCTTTTTGGGGTGGAGGTGCGAAGAGACCAAGTGTTTCCTTTCAGGAGCACTGATGAAGGTATATGTATGTATGTGTGTGTGTGTGTTGAGGGAAGAAAAAAACTTTTCAAACATAAGAGAAACAAGGAAATTGCTGTGGGGGTGACTTTGTAGAAAAAAAAAATAACAACAACAACACAAAACCGAAGAAAATTTTTTTCCCTTCACATTTTTCCTCTCACCCTTAGGAGCACAGTTCCTTAAAGTCTTTCCCTTGGTGTTATGAACCAAAAAAAAAAAAATAACGAAAACACCGGGAATTTTGTACACACAAATTCCCAACATTTTCGATTTAATGAATGAAAATAAAACTCCAAAAATATCGTCTCTTTTTTTCACAAGCAAAAATACAACATCAACAACAACAAAAAATATTTGTGGGAAATACATGAAATTCCTTTTTCCAAAAGTTTGGGGCTCTCTCCTCTGCAATTAAAATCATTTGTTATGATACACACACATACACAGAAAATTCGGATAAAGTAAATTTCATAAATATAGAAAATCGACATTTTACCAAATATTGCGATTTTATTGCTTATTATTTAAAGAACCAACAACAACAAAAAAAAAATAAGAAAATATATAAAGAAGATATTTTACTTTACATTATGAGGGGGAATTTAAACGAAACAACGCTTTGCCTTTTGGGAGCTGCAGCAGCAGCAAAAAGAGGAAAATGTAAATTTGACTTTATATTTGTTTGATAAATTATGAATCTGTGAAATTTGTTCTTGCTTGTATTTTTCCGGGGCTGTATGAATACCGAAGTAAGTTCAATACTTGAAGGTATTTACTAATAGGTATAAGATTTCGATGTAAATTTATTCGATTTTTATGGGTAAATTTCTCAAGAGGTAATCGATTGAAAATTTGGTCTTAAGCTAAATGTCGTTCTGTGGTTGCACACATCGGTGTTAGGTGCGATTTTCACGTTTGGATCCATTGCGTAGGGGTAGCACTTGTCAGTATCATAAAGTTCAGAATAGTCCAGAGGGACAACAGGCTGCATGAAAACAAACCGAACGACACACAGTGGGGCAAAAGGCCGAAAAGCTGGCCAAAAGTCTTTAACATTAACCAATTAATTTGAAATTTGGTATACGGGGGTTTTTGGGGTCGGTGATCACGAATTTGGTGTCCATTTTTCCATAAACAAGATGGCGGCTTTAAAATGGCGACCAAAAGTAGTTAAATATCCTTCAAATGCTACAAAACTTGGTAAACGGGGGTTTTTGGGGTCGCTGATTACGAATTTAGTGTCCTTTTTTTCATAAACAAGATGGCCGCTTCAAAATGGCGACTAAAAGTAGTAAAATATCCTTCAATTTCTATAAAACTTGGTATACGGGGGGTTTTTGGAGTCCCTGATTACGAATTTAGTGTCCTTTTTTTCATAAACAAGATGGCGGCTTCAAAATGGCGACTAAAAGTAGTGAAGGATACCATGTTGCTGCGAAGACGATTGAAGTATACGCTACAAAACTTGGTATACGGGGGTTTTTCGGGTCGCTGATTTCGAATTTATCGGCCTTTTTTTAATAAAAAAAAAATTTAAATAAAAACTTGTAAGGAAATCACTCCTGAAAATATTAACCATGTAGTCCAACAAAGGATTTATTGAACGTCTGATGATCTTTACAAGTCGCAAATAAGTGGATACGAGTATTTTAAATCTTTAAAACAGAAAATTCAGAACATTTTTTTGCAAATAATAGTATAATATATAAATTTTTTAAACACTATTTTATGATAACACTTACCATTTAACATGTATTTGCAAAAAAACTGATATTTTGACCCTAAAACTCCTAGATGAAGGGTAGAAAATCGGTAGACTTTATAACCCCTTATAAGAACCCTAAAAGGAAGCTCTATGCCACATTCATTTTAGCCTATACCCAATCATTTCCGCTATTTCGCTTTTTTCAACTTAATTTACCTATATTGTTTCCGAACTCAACAAATATAAAGAACATTCCGAAAAATTTTATGCAGCAGTTTATAAAAACAATATTTATATAAATATATTATATAATACATACATAACATATGTAATATGAATACATAAAAGGGTTATTAATGCACAAATAAGGGAAGGGAATAAACCATAAAATGATGCACTTTTTAAATAAAAACGTCCACCGACTAAAAGATCGCAAAAAGTCTCAATTTTTGTTGTTTGTATTTTGTGTAGAAATGTTTAAGGAACATATTAAAAAAAAATTTAAAGCGGGACCTAGCGAGACTTTTAATATCGGGCTTCTTAAACAAAAGATTTTCTAGCAAAAATTATAAAAATTTCACTGTCTTTCATTAATTAATTAATTACACAGGTATAAAAATAGACAGAAATGTTTTCTACATACCTTCAGGAAAAAAATCCATTTTTTTAACTAAATAGCTTTTACCACTGGAAAATGAGAAGCAAAACAAATAGCAGCTTCGACAAGACCTTAAAAATTCTAACAATCACTTGCTGCAACGGTCACTTTTGTACTGATCCTGCGAAGAGAAAAAGGACACCTGACCGCCATAAACCGGTTTATTGTGTGGCAGGGGTCTCCTACTAAATATTTATCAGGCAAAAAGTTAGAAAATCGAACTTCGATTTTTCGACTTTTGGCCAGCTTTTTGGCATTTTGCCCCACTGTGCGACACCTCGTTTTGCTTTCTCAGCGTGGACTTCTGTAGTGCCCTTAGACTAAACTTCGGGGCCTAAACTTCAAAACCGTACGGTCATCAGAACTTACTACCATAGGGAGTGGTTGTCACAACTAGGGATACGGAATCGGTACTCGGCAAGCGGTTATCATCCATTCGGCAAACATATCCAAACCACCATAGACGACGTTTTGTATTTCTTCATCGATCGCATCTTTGTCTAACTATCTCGTTTCGAAGGCGATCGCTGCTGCTGCTTCAACCATCGAATTTGAAAGAGCTCGAGCTTCCTAACGTCCACGTTTACGATCCATAAAGAAGAATCGGAAGGATCAAAGTTTTAGGCAAAGGCGGTCTTTGGTTTTGATGGGAATATTTGTTCATTTCCATATGCACCACTTGCGCGAGGCGAATGTTACTGTTGCCTGGCCGATGCGGCGGTGAACGTTGTCCGTCGATGCCACATTCCTTAACCAATGATTCCAAATATTTGAACATCGGCATCTGTTCGATTTTGGTTCCGATGTCCGTGCATTGTGACCACTTTGATCTTTTATCCATTGATTTTTAACCCGTATGACCGGGCGATGCGAGAAATGTCGTAAAAGATGTCCGCTGCTTCGGCATCCGTGCCGTCCTGTCGCCGGCTAACATCAAGTCGGATACGAAGTTGTCGTCGTATCGAACTCCGCGTCGTCCATCGTTGAATAGATGTGGCGAAGCGACGTCTCCTTGTCGGACACCTGTTTGAATCTGGAACTCCTTGGATAAGTCAGTTCGAATACCAATGCTGCTGGTTGATCCATCGTACGACGATTCGAGAAGTTGGATGATTTTCAATGGCACGTGTTTGGTGTCCAAGGATATCCACAAGCTGTTCAAATCGATGCAATCGATGAAAACGACGATAGTTCGTTTGCCGCAACGAATTTTTTCTTCCATTAGCTGACGGAGTGCGAATATTTGATCTTCGATGTGGTTTAAATGCCACTTGTTCTCGATTGTATGATCTTCTTCAATACTTTGCCGATGATCGAAAGAACGCTAATACCGCCTTAATCCTTTCATTTTTCGTCTTTCTTCAAAATTGGGGACACGATCCGAATGCCATGTGTGTGTTATGAGGACATGGAGACATCACCTCCGGCTTTGATCATCTCGTTACTTGGTCTATTCCCGGCGTTTTTCCATTGTTCAGCGAGTTTATCTCCTTCTTCACCAATCTTCTTCAATAGTCGGTTCGGTATCGAGAAACTGATTCGTCGGCTGTTCGATAATCGGTGGTTCGTGTGCTGGACCCTGTGACAGATCGTGGCTGTACAGCTGGTAGAAGAATTCTCTCCACTGCAGGCGCCCACGAGGAGAAGTCGTGAAAGTTCGTTCAGTTTTTTGATGTTGTCGTTTGTTAATGTTGTTTTGCCGCCGAACCGTTTTTCCAGTAAGCTTCTCGTTCAGATTTCATTTTCTCTCCAACTTCTTTGTTCAATCGTCGGTATTGCTCAAAGTTGACTTGTTTCATTCGTTTCCGCTGATCGACGTTGTATAATTTTGGTTCCGGTTACTTTTGAAAGAGTAAAAAGTACTTATTGAGTAATTCTCTTGCGATTCTACTCATCAGTATTTAGTAGAGTACTCTCCATCAATTCCGTATCCCCCGGCACAATTACAGAGTAGCCCAGAACTGACACCATCAGAAAGGACTTTGCGTTGCAATACTCTGAGGAAGAGAGTGGTTTAATGGTGTTGAATATATATAATCTACGGATATACACTGACAGCACAAAACATTAGAAGGTGTTGGTTTATCGAAAGACCACAAGCAGTTTACTCTCCTCCACCTTCTTATGCACGCTAATGTCTTTCAAATTTTGGAACGTGGATTAAAAAGAATTCCACCATGCCCACTATTCCTACCAGGCATGGGGGAGGGTTTCCGGAGTGATAACACGCAAAAAATCCAAAACCGACTTACTAGCATCTACACTGCTGAACAAAAGTATTGGCACAGTTGACCTTTCTGAATAAAATCAGTCAAAACTCATAGATCAAAGAAACTATTTGAATTATTTTAAATTTTTTCTGCTATATTACGTTAAATCATATAAATATTGAATTATAAATTAAAATATAATAAAACATTGAATTGAATTATAAAAATAGAAAGCAAATAGTTTCTTTTATCTAATGTGTTTTGACTGATTTTATCCAGAAAGGTTGACTGTGCCAATACTTTTGTTCAGCACTGTATGTTCACCTCAAATCATTCTACTTAAATTCCCCCGCTGCCACCAAGTGCTCCTTTCACTCAATACGCGAAGCTTTCTTCAGGACTCCCGATGGGCCTTAACTCGTTCGCTATCAGCCATCGAATGGGTTTGTCGTCACATATATGTATGTCACAGGCCTTTTTGGTCAGTTTATGAAGACACTTTGAAACGCGGTGTTTTTAACACAATTTTTAGGTTCTAAAACGGTGAAGTATAAGAAGAATGTGCTTGCTCTGGAATAGTGATGAGCAAACTCAAGGATAATACAAGACTGATATAGTTTTGGTCTTGGTTTTGCGAGCATAGCTAAGTCTTTGTCTTGTTCTTGTTTTTGGTCTTGCGAAATATGCAAGACCAAGACGAGACTGCAAGACCAAGGCCAATTATTCTCATCACTACCTGTGTCCCTTAGAGCTCGGCAAGACTCTACACTCTTCTCTTTTCGAAGTATGTTTAATGATCTTCCTGCTTCTCCACAATTGTTCCTTCTATCTTTATATTGACGATCACCAGCTGTAATCCTAACCAGATCGAACAATGTATTTCTGAGTTCAATAGCACATTATCCCGAATTAATGAATGTTCCTCCTTAAATTTCCTACAATTAAATCCTAGCAAATCCCAAGTTCTGTTACTTAGTCATCGCTTTCTGTCCCTTGCCAAAGTTTCCCTTCCTATGATTGACTGTGTCAGTAATCTTGGAATTGTTATCAACTCCAAACTTTCTTGTTGCATTCTAGTCTTTTACCCTCATTTATTCCGTTTAAGCGGTTTAAGTCTCTCGTCCTGCCACATTTCCTCTACAGCGCTGTATTTAGCGTCCCAAAGTTGCGGTCAATGATTGTTGAAGGTTTGAGAAGGTTTGATCATGCGTCTGGTGTCCAAAATTCCTTGTTAGGTTGTGGCCTTTTCGCATTATTGATATTATTTATTTATTTATTTATTTATTAAACGGGAATACTCCCTATATACATTTTATATAATACCTTTGATTTTATAACTATACATAAGTAATTTTATTTATTTATAATTGTTTTTACGAGAAAAAAAAATTAAATTTAGTATAAAACGCAATTTTTTTTTCTCTTTTGTTTTCTTTTTGCACCTTTTTTTTCTTTGTTCAACTAAAAATTATTGAAAAACAGTACAAGTATTAACAAACTATTTTCAAATTTTATATATCCTTTTTTAACACATCCTTGCATACACATTCACAATTTACAATTTATCTAATATGGAAATGACTCGAAATGGTTTTTATAGTTTTTTTAAAGTTAACTTCTACAATAACTTTTTGAATTTTTGCAAATAAAAGAAAAATTAACATATAAAAAAAAAAAATGAGTTTTGGGTTTGGCTTCTGGAATGTGCTTTACATTTTCGTATTATTTCATATTGGATGGTTGTAAATAAAATAATAAAATAATAAACCATTTTTACAAACTTATATCTTATAATTAATTGTTAAATCATTGTTTATTAATTTATTCATTGAACGGGAATACTCAATATATACATTTCATATAACATCTCTGACTTTATAATTGTGTCGCATTTACATCACAGATAAGTTTTTTTTACACAAGTTATAAACAAATTATGAGCAAATTATGCACAGATTCATACATTCAATAAAAGATAAATTAAAGGAAAACAATAGATAATTCAATGAAAAACAGTAGCAATAGTTAAGTAGAGAAATAAGAACGTATGAATTGAATGAGCGTTGTGAGGCTAGTATCAAAAAAGTCGACATGATGAGAAATTTCATTACCGAGTTTTCACATACGAGAAATACATTGATTGTTAGCTAGAGCAGTACGAAGATAAGGTGTGGCGAATAGTTGTTGAGAACGCGTATCTCTCGAAGGAATACGAAATCCTATTTGACCAAGCAAGTAGGGCAATCAATTGCACCGTGCAAAATTTTATAAAAGAAAATTAGATCCGCGATTTTCCTTCGACTATCTAATGATTTCATGCCGTACTGATTCTTTATCTCAGAGTAATTATGACAATCAAATGGCAGTGGGGTCCAGTTCATGAAAGCAAGCTTAGGCATAAACTTAGACTGTACCGATTCAAGTAGTTTTATATGAGCTGAAATGTGAGGAGACTAGATTGGGGAGGCATATTCGAGAATAGGTCGAACTAATGTATTAAACAGTAGAAGATATGTTGATGGATACTTATAAATTTGGGTGTTTCTATTAATGAAACCTAAAACTCTCAAAGCCTTGTTTTTTGTTTTTTCAATATGCGGTTTGAAAGACCCATTACTCGAAAAAGTAACTCCCAAATCCTTGATTTCCTCATTCACAGCGAGAACATAATTATTCAATTTGTAATCGAGAAGAAAAGGTTGTTTTTTGTTTGTGTATCTAATTACTGAACATTTAGAGATGTTAAGAAACATTTGATTTAAATTACACCAAGAATAAACAGCGTCAAGATCTGCTTGTAAATTTTCTGCATCATTCAAAGAATTGATATCACAATATATTTTGGCGTCGTCCGCATATAACAAAATTTCGGAGAATTTCAAAACGGATTTAAGATCATTAATAAAAATTATAAACAGTAGCGGTCCTAAATGTGAACCCTGAGGCACACCTGACGTTACATCAAACTCTCGCGAGCTACAATCACCAATATTTACAAGTTGTTTACGATTACTGAGGTAGCTAGTGATCCATGCAAGGATTGGGTCAGCAACGCCTAGTTTTTCGAGTTTCGACTGTAGTACATTATGGGGCATTTTGTCAAAGGCCTTAGCAAAATCCGTATATATAACATCTATTTGACCTCTGTCTTCTAAAGCTCTAACTATACAGTTTTCAATACACGCTAGATTTGATACAGTAGATCGAATATCGACAAATCCATGTTGTTCGTTTATAATTGTAGGTTTAATGGCCGCGTATAACAGTGGAGTAACCAATTTTTCAAATAGTTTTGGCAATGAATTCATAATGGAAATGGGCCGATAGCTGGAGACGTCGTTTTTGCAACCTGACTTAAAAATAGGTGTGATTCTACTTTTCTACCAGGCGTCAGGAAAAACACCGGTGGAAAGAGATTTATTGAATAAAATATGAAGCGGTTTAGCGAGTGCGTACGCACAGTTACTCAAAAAGATGTTAGGTATTCGATCTGGACCTGGCCCCCGATATTATGGTCCTCCTGAATAAATTTTTCTACACTTAGAGCCCTCTCTACCTTTCTGACTTCATCACACCTCTCCAATCCCTGCGTTCAATTAACTTTCTCATTTCCGCATATAATGTCTAATTACTAGTCGTTTTTTTCTTTGTGCACCCGCTCAGACTCTGGAATAATCTTCCTAACTATATTCAAAGAATAGGCATAGCCAGGGCTTTCAGAAGGCTAGCTTCTCTCTTTCTATCTTCCGCCTTTTCTTCCATGTTGTCTCACTTTGGTGATCGATCAAGATTTTATTTATTCAGTGTGCTACAATGTTAGTACCTCTTGGTAATAAAGTAAAGATAAGCATAAATAGGTTTGGCTGCGAGTACTACGCTATGAAGACTAAGCCCATTCCTTTGTACTGGTAGGAAAGAATGACTCTCAAGTTTTTCAATGCTTGGGGTTCTTTTCAAGGTTTCGTTAATTGTATAAAAACGTTAAAAAAGTAACTAAACTACTAAACAACTTCTATGCGTTCCAAATTTTTGAAGTACACTTCAGACCAGAAATGTCTATTTGGACTAGCCGACCATCTGAATCCGCTGTAACGCTTTGTTGAATAAGACCTGGTTGCATTAAATTCTTTTAACCTATGACCTATTTTCGCAGCCAAACTAAACTCTTGGCCTATTTACAAATAAAAACATTTTTTCATATCAAATATAAAAAAAAAAAAACTGAAAATTCAATTAAACAAAACACACGCATTCATACACACGCACGCACACACGTACATTCATTCATAAAACTTTTATTACACAATTGAAATCCCTTGTTTTACACCCACTTGAAAGTAGAATCCTTGCACTAAACTTTTACCGGGTAACAAATTAGTAAAACGCAAATCACATCAAATCCTTGCCATTAATCCCCTTTACGCTCATTTTCCCTTTTTGTATCAAAGGGATGTGTGTAATACCATATGGCGTTACGTAAAGTCGTCGTCATTAATACATTTCTCCTATATCCTTCGAAATTAGAAATGTTAAGGGTAAAACTTTCTGTTTAACTTTTAATGAAAAAAAAAAAAAAAAAAAAAAAAAAAAATACGTTTCAAGGAATTTGAGTTTTTGTATTTGGAAATTATATCGTAAAGTAAGGAAATGCATATATTTCATTAATTAACGGTGGTGTAGTAGTATTGTGAGTTATTTTTTGTCATTTTGTGTGTGTTAATGCAATTAGATGTAAACGTTTTTGATGATTTTAATCACACCTTGAAAAAAATGTATAACCTGACAATTTTCGTAAATAAGTGTATAAGCCAAGGGAGTAAGGCATCTGGATACCATCGCAGAGGTCCCGGGTTCGATTCCCGGTAGCCCCAGGTCCTTTGTCCTTAACTTTCCTTCTTTCTTCTTCCATCTTTACATTCCTGATTCCTCCTGTCATAGACTTTCTTAGTCCTTCCCTGAAAGCGCATGTTGGTTGGTTGGTTGATGAGACTCAATTCGTTTCAGGAGGCACAACACTCCAGAGTTGTATCCCGATGCCCCGATGTCAAAGTAGCGATAGTAATGGTTGGGAGTATGTGAAATTAAAATATCGTTGTGACAGTTCCTTCCTTCCCGACTAGAGCTGCTGTTCGATATTGCACATTGAAATTAGATTGATTGGTGGATTATTCCCCAATAAGTAAGGAGCCTACTTAGGCACACCGTTAAGCTCATTGTGATGCTCTTCTAGTGTTAAGACAAAGTTCAGGCCATTTGGAAGGTTCATCTTTTCGCGATGGCCGGACTTATACAGGGGAGATGGGAGACAATTTCTTCCTCATTTTCCAGTACCACAATTTGTGTATTAGGCATTGGGAGGGGGGGCGTCCAAAGTCGGCCATGTTGTGTGAAGAGTGTGTCACACTGTCTCTGATTTTTCTCACAGCCAATTTGTAGGTTCCCATCTAGTTAGCAAGCGCATCTGCCCGACAGTTTTCTCAAATCTCCCTGTGGCCAGGAACCTAACCAGACTTATATCAAAATGAGTAACAGTCTCACACAGAGACCTGCGGTAGTTCATAACAGTCGTGGAGAGTCGTGCCAGGCTATCCGACAGAATAAATATATTCTTATGAGATATATTATTTATCTTCACTCATTGGAGAGCCTCCCACATCGCAATGACTTCCGTCTGCAAGACGCTGCAATGATCGGGTAAACGAAGAGAGGTATCTATATTTAATATCTCGGAGAAGATACCACAACCAACGTTATTCCCAATTTTTGAGCCAACTGTTTCTTTAGATACATAATGACCCAATTGAGATAACACCATCGGTCCAGGAACAATGGTATTGAAACTTTTTGCCAAGGTTCACATAGGTACAGTGTATTCTAGGTTGTCCGCAGCGGTGGCGAACCTCCTAAGGATGGATGAATGACCATATGATTATGAAGTCCATTCAAGAGAAGAAGCCTTTGCCCTAACCGGTATGTATGTCCAAAGCAATAAGATACAATAAGATATCCAGCGCAGCTGCTGGGGTGCTTCTCATTGCACCACTGATACACAGCTCAGCCGTTCCTTGAACCCTTTCCAGTATCTTACGATACGTAGCCTTCTGTAATGCAGTCCACCATACCGATATGCCATGCATAAGTATAGGTCTGATTCCGACTGTATACAACCAGTGGTCTGGTCACAGCGTGGGACTCTTTACCTATATTCTTATATTATTAACACCGAAAGGTATGCTGTTTCCATAAACTGGCTGGAGCAATAGAAACTTTACATTCAAAATTATTGTATTAATTTTTAGTTCATTTGAATAGTAAAAGCGTTTTTTTTTTTAGTTTTTTAAACTATTGTTCTTATTTTCTACTTTTTAGTTTATTATAAGTCTTCCGCCATTTTGTGCTAGCCGTCATATTAGATTTTGTGTTGGCCGCCAGTTTGAATTTTGAATGACGCCCCACAGCTACTATTTTGAATTTCTCAAATCCTTTCATTTGATACCCATATCGAGTGGGTTGCAAAGAAAAATGTAGCCGCCATTTTGTACTGGCCGCCATTTTGAGTTTAGAATCACTACATAGCTCATTGTAATCTACTTTTCATACCCTTTCTTTCATTTGATACCTATGTCGGGGGTCGGCGAGCACATCTGCAGAATTCGGTCGCGCAATAGGCTCCTACACCGTGTAACGGATCTTGATGAAATTTTAACCATGTGCATTTACATTAACCATTTACATTAAAACTTAAACATAGGCCTTTCTCATCATCATCATAAATAGCTCCACAGCCTGTTATTGGCCTTGGCTTCCGCAACATCGTCCTCCAGAACTGTCGGTCCCTGGCTTGAAGTCTCCAATTTCTTATACCTAGGGTTCGTAGATCTTCTTCTACGC
Organism: Thereva unica; assembly: GCA_949987705.1. Lineage (NCBI taxonomy): Eukaryota > Metazoa > Arthropoda > Insecta > Diptera > Therevidae > Thereva > Thereva unica. The sequence goes on along the minus strand of OX465284.1, from coordinate 23,203,902 downwards.
TGTCTATATATCTCTTTTTTGGACGTCGCGTACCTCTGTGTCCGTCTGGTCTCTTGTTCATAATAATTTTTGTTATGCTGTCGTCACTGCTACGTTCAACATGTCCTGCCCATCGGATTCTGTTAATTTTTATAGTTTTTATGATGTTTGGATCTTTATACAACTGATACAATTCGTGATTGTATCTACTCCTCCAAACACCGTTTTCGTTGATTCCTCCATATATAGTGCGCAGGATTTTTCTTTCGAAGCACCCTAGGAGGTGTTCTTCGTTGCTTCTTAATGTCCAGGTTTCGGATCCATACAGTAATATTGACCTTATAAGAGTTCTGTACAGTTTTACTTTAGTGCTTCTTGATATGTTCCTTGATAAGAAATGTTTACGTAGCCCAAAGTAGCATCTGTTTCCCAGCGCTAATCTAGTTTTAACTTCTAATGTCGTGTCGTTGTCTTTTGAAATTAGCGTCCCTAGATATATAAATTCTTTTACTGCTTCGATATTGTATGTATCAATTGTCATATTCTGGCGATCAATACGTCTTTTGGAGATGCACATATATTTCGTTTTCTCTTCATTAATTGCTAGTCCGAATTTCTTAGCTGCTCTTTCTAGCGATATGAAGGCTTCTTTCATTGCTACGGGGGATCTGGCTAGTATTACGATGTCGTCAGCGTACGCCAATATTTGTACCGACTTGTTGAAAATACTGCCCGCGGTGTTAATTCCTGCGTCTCTTATCACTTTTTCCATAGCTACGTTAAATAGTAAGCACGATAGGGCATCTCCTTGTCTTAGTCCTACTGTGGCGTTGAATGGTTCTGATAGCTCTCCTTCAATTCTTATTCTGCATAATACCTCTTTCATTGTCATTTTGGTCAAATTTACGAGGTGTTTGGGGAATCTTAGGTACTCCATAGCTTTGTATAACTCTTCACGTTTTATTTTATCATAGGCGTTTCTGAAGTCTATGAATAGCGAATGTATGTTTATGTTAAATTCATTCGCCTTTTCTAGGAACTGCCTAAGGGTGAAAATATGGTCTGTGGTAGATCTTCCGGGACGGAAACCGCTTTGATAGTTTCCCAGAGCTTCTTCTGCGTAAGGCTGCAGTTTAACGTATAAAATATTTGAAAATACTTTATTTGCTACGTTCAGTAGAGTGATGCCTCTATAGTTACGGCAGTTTAGCTGATCTCCTTTTTTATGTATAGGGCACACAATGCCCTCGCTCCATTCCGATGGTATTTCCCAGTAGGACCGGTAAGCTTACAGAAGTACTGAAATCAGCACTTACTGGTAAAGGGAAGGCCTTACCACCCCCCTTACATAAGTGCTTATTTTTACACACGATGTCATAGGAGGTAAGGCCTTACTTTAGTACTTACCTGTAAAGTCAAATGGAAGATCGTCAATATGTTTCACGATATCGGCAATGGTAATTGAGAGAGGTAAAAAATGAGCCTCTCGGTTAGGAATAATGTGACGAAAATTATTGTCGTCAGGCTGAAAGTCTACAGATGAGAAAGATTGATGAAAGAATGGCGCAAACATGTTGCAAATCGCGGGCGACTCACAGCTAGACCAGTTCTTGTGCTGCATAGTATTAGGGTAATTATCAACTTTTTTCTTCGAGTTGATAAATTTGAAGAAGTTTCTGGAATCAGTAAATACTTTATTACTCATACTGCTGAGATATTCACGATACAGAGTGAAAGAGAGTGAACGAAATTGGTTATAGCAAATGATAAATGAATTGAGACTCGGAGAGTCCTTTCTTTTTAAATAAGTTTTCCAGAGCCTATTCTTCTGATTTTTCAAATGCTTGAGTTCACTATTGAACCAAGGAGGAGAAGAACTGGCCAATTTTTGAGGCTCATAGGGGACGCAAGAAACGAGGGCTTCGTATAGTACGCCATAGAACCGTGCTACATCGACATCCAACTCGTTTGCGGAAAGTAAGTTGTTGAAATCAACCATGGCAAGTTTAGATGACAGCTCATTAAAGTTAGCCTTTTTAAAGTTAAAGGAATAGGTTACCACCTCCGGACAAGGAGTATTAACTGAATTGAAGCAGTAATTGAGCAAGATAGGAGGGTGGTAAGCATCAACAGTGGACATGACTATTGGACTGGGTTCAATAGTCATGTTGACTGAGTCTGTAAAGAATATAAGATCCAACTGCCTTCCTAATACATTAGTCACACCGCTCATTTGACTCAAGCCAAGTGAGAATAAGGAATCGAGAAAACACGTTTCCTTAGAATTAAGGCTGCCTTCAGGAAGGTAGTTATCGTCATCGTCAACATATACCCACTGGATATTGGGTAAATTAAAATCGCCTAGAAGAAGTAGCTCATCACTAGTGTTCATCAAGGTCAGAATGTGGTCAACACAAAAGATGAGAATATCATAGAGGTTATTACCTCCATCGTCAAGTGTGCTTAACATATCTGGTGGGATATAGCAGCACAGCAGGAAGAGATTCATTTTAGAAAGGGAGATTTTAAGAGCAACAAGCTCGACGTCAAGGTGGTTAGAGAAACTAGGAAGCGAAATTGGGGTGCAATTAAGATGGCTTCTACAAGCAACAAGTAAAAAGACGCCTTCAAATTTTGAAGCTAGAGAGCTCAAGGCGTTATGATTTTGAACCACTGCTGAAGACAGCGATTCAATATCAGCTCGAACGCGCTTCGTACTCCTTTTAATGTCATCCAATACAGGATGAAGAGAAACCGAGGAGTTGGAAGAGCAGGAAGAAGTGGTGACAGGATTTAAGATCATGTCGTCAATCGAGTCTAAGGCCGTTGCAATCCTGGAAGAAATTTCCTGGAATTTACTCAATAAGGAGCCGGAGTTAGTCGCAGTAAGATTTAGGATGTCGGACAATGAGTCGAGTCGGACGTTGATAGATTGAATGTCATCCGACAACATCTGGAGATGCGAAATGTTGCCGGAGAAGGAACTGAGACGGCCCATGGCAGCCATTTGTGTTTCGAACCCGATTAAATTCCCAAATTGCAAACGTATGTCCAAAGCAATTTGTTGGTGCCGATATTATAAAACCGTGTCAGCATTAGGTAGGTTATTAAAGAGTTGGAAAATCTGAAAATCTTAACATTCTAGCTCCAAATGGAAGAACACTGAACATAGCTCTCTAAGCAATCGGTCCCGGCCGCCAAAAGATTTTAGCATGATACTTTGGATCTGACATATTTGCTGGAAATTACACTAGGCTGCTAATGATTGTTGGCAAAAGGCTATTTTTAAATACTCTCACTAATATTTATTCTTAATGGGGGATTACTTTTTAATTTCATGTCACAACTGAATATTCCGTATGAGTCACTTGGGGCTTAAGTGGATAGAACTTTTTCGTTGTTCGAACATTTTTTACTATGTACTTCCTTTTTTTCAACTTTTTATATAAAATCTGAATTGTAGTTTATTGAAAGCCATTGCCTGCTCTGTCTATGTACTAACTAGTCATAGGTGCAAATCCATCTGAAGCCAAAATTTGCTTTTATCTACTAAATCAATATAAGATTGATACATCTGTTCATACACGGCTTCATAAAAAACATGAAGATATTGCGCAATCCAGACTTATTCGCAAGGGAAGTTATAGGCTAAAAAAGGATTTATCGTTAGAAAGGATACTCTTAAATGTAAAACGTCAAAGTAGCTAAGGACTAAAAGTACAAAGTTGGATACCGGGGAGACAGATAGAGAGAGAGAGAGAAACATCACAACAAGAAATATACTGCACTAAATATTAATCCCAGCAAATGCACGTGCCTCGATGTTATGGGTGAATCCTTTTGCGAAGGACATGCACTATACATGTGCATCAACTAATCCACTTCTGGGAAATATTTTTTCCTGTTTTTACTCCGCATCGAGGCAATGGAAAGGGGGGGGGGCGGAACTCTCTACCATGAAATATTTATGCTGTTATATTTTCCCCCCAAGTTAAGCCTTCGCCATAACTAATCCCCCACTAAAATATTTAACCATCTGCAGGAGTAAACCGAGCTCGGCTATGTGCTCCACGATTCCATCCACAATTTCAATTAAGATACACGCTTTTGTTCAGGGCTTAGACTTTGCATCTTCAGTAAAAGAGGACCAAGGAGTCTGGCAAAAAGGGAGCACCTGAAAATAGATTCCTCTAGGCATTGAACAGGAGGAGGCTTCACACAAATATAGGTGCAGACAGACGAACTGTGCCGATCTTAAGTGAAAAATATTGTGAAGCATTTATTTCTGGTGCTGTTGTTGTTGTTGATGATGTGCTGTTGTTGAGGAGACTGATGTTGTTGATTACTTGAAATGGGTCGAGCATTTTCATTGGGATTTTCATACATGTATTATGAGGACTACCTTCCATGTGTTAGGGATTAGAGATGATTTTACCTCTCTGAAAGCTGGCTTAAGAAGGGATTTATATAAATATATTTTTTTATTTATTAGATTTTGCGTTTTAGGCATACAATATTCAAGATGGAGATGTTGTCTTCAAGATGTTACGAATTGTAGTATGGTTTTATCCTGGCGCCGTTGTGGCGAATGATTTTATTTTTTTTACGTTTTTGGCTCATTTTTTTAATTTCCACTTAAATTTTATTGTGTCTTTTGTATTATACATCTCATCGCCACCTAGACCTTTGGTATTTCAACATTGACTAACTCTAACATTGTTTAGCCAATTTCCGCAAATGTACACGATTCAGAAACTATGAGTCTGCTCACATCGAAAAAAACGCGCTGTAATTGTAGCAACAAACAGTGACATTGAAAACATTCGTCAAATTGTGAAAACTGTGCGTGCTTATCGTCAAAAATAGACAACACATTTCGCAGTTAAAGGAAGAATTTCTTTGAATACAGGACTGTAGCCACTTGTCAGTGCTTCATTATTCCGGGGTGCTCCATTGAAGTTGTTGAAGCGGTAATACCGGAGACACACTATCACCCTTAATCCGGATTATGACGTCAAAACGACGTAGACCCATATAAAAGATATGGAAATAAAATCGAGTCTACGTCATTCTGACGTCATAACCCAGATTAAGTGTGCTAGTGTGTCGAGGGTATAAGAGAGAGTGCTGCCGATAATCCAAATGTGTCGTATCGTCGCCGATCTCAGGAGTTAAAAGTGAATGAAACGACTCTGAAGAGGATTATGAAGCAAGATCTTCATCTCTTCCCTTAAAAAGTGTAACTTACTCAAAGTTTGTTGCCAACGGACAAGTGGTGTAGCTTGCAAGATGGAAATGTCGTTGCCAGAATGATCCATGCCGCTAGGGTGGTCGTTAAAAATGCGAAGTTCGAATTTTTTTGCTCTCACCCCAAAATCTTGTTCAAAATGCTAAAAAAATAAACTTCTCAAAGTTTGGAGCCTCAAACGTGGAAATAAGCCGTGCCGGTAGAATTTTTTTTGTTTTTAGCCTTTTGGGGAGCTCCCTGGGCCCTTAGAGGCAAGGTGGAATTTTTCTGGTATTTTTTCCTAATAGTAGGGATTGTTACGCAAATTTTAAGGGGTCATACAGCCCCCTACGATTTTTTTGGGGCCGTGGGAGGCAAAAGTGAGGTAAATTTTAGTGCATTTGTAGTGCATTTTATGATGCGATTTAGAATTTAGACATGGGTGATTAGACTAAAATTTACCTCACTTTTGCCTTTTACCAGAAAAATCCCACCTTGCCTCTAAGTGTCCAATTTACACACAGTTCGCCGGCAGGCCGTGGCCTGAAAGTTTTAGCCTTGAGGTCAAGTATTACCATACACTCACCGGCCGCCAACTGTATGGCCTGAAGTTCAAGAATGCCTACAGCTCAAGAAAGCTGACAAAATTCGAATTTAGCGTGGGTTCGGGCCTGAAGATCTGAGCTTCTATTCACTCTCGAGCCGTGAATTTACGGGAAGAATTCACGCTGTATCCACTCGTAACAGAAAGCAAGGGGCGAGCTAAGCGTGAAAACCATCCACACTGGCGTTCGCGCTTGTTTGCGGGTGTTTACGGCACGGCGTGAGGCTGGAGACGCCTTGAAGCTTTCGTTGAGACCATGAGCATTTTTGCGCTTGAATTACTAACCTGCTATGCTAAGCAGTCGTTTTCACCTGTGCGTCTGTAGAGAATCATGATTTCATCTGCATGCCACGGCCTGTCTGGCGGGTACCTGAAGTATCATCCCTCAGTTAGACTGAGTCAAGCTTAGTCGTGCTGGTCGACCTGGTCTGACAGGCCACTGCCTACCGGCGGCTTGTAAGTGAATGGAGGTCTTTAGTGGAGAAACATGTTTTACTTAATTTAACCCAATTTTCTCGGCATTTTACACTGTTTCTTTAAAAAAAATTTACGTGATATTTGCCGAGACCCCCCTCGCCGCCACGTGAGATTTGGTGAGATTTGGCTCGACCCTCTCCCTCCCCTAAACGCCTCACGTAATTTATGGACGACCCCTTACCTGCGTCCTAAAGTGACAGGACAGTGAACTAATGGCAGTCTCTGATGGATCTCTGCCAGAAGTCTCTTGATGTTTTGGAGTCGTCGGTGAATATCAAAACTTATTCAGGACGTCTTAGCTTCTCTGATCTCTTGTAGAAGGTATTTAGACGGCGAAGTCCTTACTGACGGTCAAAAAAGGGAGAATCATTCTGTTGTCACTTTAAGGTGACAAATTCAAGATGTTGATATGACCGTGCTTGTACTTCCCGAGCTTCCTCAGGCATCGGAGAGAACCGCTTGCGATGAGCACTGTTTAACAACTAGGCAGCCCGCAACCATGAGCACGGTAAACAACACCTTGGCTTCAAATTGGGCAAGCGACGGAGACAAGGAACGGGAGTACTAGGATACACGTAAAGTTGAAGGATTTAAGGAGGAGAGGTCCTAGCTTCGTCTGGCATCTTCGCATTAGCCTTTTCGACATGGGTGTCCCTACCGATGGTTCGGTAGCTCTCCAGCTTACCACCACCGTCACCGTCCAATACTGCTTTTAGACGCGCAAGCTCCATAACAAGGACAAAATAGTACATCGAAAGATCCATCACTGTCATAGTTGTAACATTATTAGAGAATTTACGATAACATAAAATCCATTGTCTTCTGCACCTCTCCATCGTATCCAGTTGGCTTTCCGCCAAATATGGGTATTTACCGTAGGGCCATGGTATGTGAGGGGCGGCTCCAGCCTACTGCTGTGATCACCTTTGGAAACTTTAATAATCGTTAGGTACTTAATACATTGAGAGAAAAATAATTTTTATAAAACCATTAACGTAAATCAGATTTCGTTAATTGTGAGATTTATTCAAGATAATGCAGAGCAGGACGGATGACCTTCTGCTTTCTGCCAAACGGAATGGGTCACAAAGCGGACGACATGTTGCTTACGTTAAAATACTGACATTAACATTGCAGAGGATAATCTTATGACAATTTTAGCAATATGGCTTGGGAGTATAATGTCTTGCAGGCAAATATCAGTAGGTTAGGTATCTTTCTTACGCCGAACATTTGTTAAACTTGATGGGATCATCGGCAGCTAAATGTTGCCCAGAAGCTACAACGTTTTTCGGGCTGCTGGAAAATATATATGTACTTCTTTTTTCAACATCAACGGAACGTTTAAAATTACTGCAGTCTAAGCCTGAAAACTGTGAAAAATATTTGTCACATACGCGATAGTCAGAGAGGAACAATGTCTATACCAGCCTTAATAAAAATGGTAACGAGCAGCTATTATACTCTTAAAGCTATAAAAATTGACTGTACCTACCAAAAAGCTTTGGTTAAAATGAAGCGACGACAGGACTATTGACTCAGGAATGAAAGCAAGAAACTTTTGCCTGGCAAGAAACTTGATTCGAACCTACTAAAGTAAACAAGAATGGATATAATAAAGCCGCGACAACAAGAGCTACAATGGTGGCAAAAAGTATTTACTCAAAGACTTTTTTCCAAGAACTTTGAAATCAATGATGTTTTTCTGCTTATTGCGTCGTGATTTTCGGAAATTTGTGCCTATAGTTTGTTCGCTGCGTTGTTGAAGAACAACGTAGAAAAAATTTCTCGCCAACTTCTTTTTGTCTTTTGATTGTAACGGTTTTTTTTGTTTTCCAAGTGGATGCAGGTGGCAAAAAGTATTTACACAACTGAAAAAGTGGCAAAAAGTATTTACACAGTGATAAAACGTCGAGCTGGACGGGTGGTTGTTAATTTTTTTACAGTTTTTTCGAGGTTAAGAGAGTTATCAAACTAAGTCAATTTTAAATTTAAAAATTTTCAACAACAAAATGCCTAAAGGACCAGAATTAAGTTTGGAAAAAAGGGCAGAAATTGTCGCTATGTTTAAATGTGAAAATTCTGCAGGAGACATAGCAAAAGTTTATAAAATTTCACGAAAAACAGTTTACAATCTAGTGAACAAAGTTAAAAGCACCGGTACGGTCGCGAATAAATTACGATCAGGACGAAAACGAGCCTTAAACGACCGAACATGAAAGATTTTGTTGCGTAAGTTCTACAAATACCCCACAATAAGGCCTTCCAAGGTAGCGGCAGGATCAGAAAAATTTATCGGACAGAAGGTATGTAGAACTACTGTGCGAAATATGTGCAAGGAGTATGGCATCAGGACCTACGTAGCCCGAAGAGAGATTCATATTTCTGAAAACAACAAAGCAAAGCGTCTTTCTTTTGCCAACAATTCGTAGAAAAGCCGCCAGAGTTCTGGAGAAACGTCCTATGGACAGATGAAGTCGCGTTCCAATTCGCTGGGTCCCCTAGGAAGGAATTTATGCATCTTAGGAAAAACCATTAAGACACAGCGCGCATCCCGTACCAACGACACGGAGGCGGAACAGTTATGTTCTGGGGATGTCTATCGTATTACGGTTTTGGCGACTTCATTCCTTCTTGTCTTCATTCCTTCTTGTCTATCGTATTACGGTTTTGGCGACTTCATTCCTCTGGAAGGCACAATGAACTCTAATAAATATCTTCATTTTCTGAATGATCATGCCTTAACGTCTGGAGACAGATTGTTTCCAAATCAGGATTGGATCCTGCAGCAGGATAATGCACCCTGTCACACGAGCCGCACGATAAAAACGTTTCTAAATGGAGTTGGAATCCTCGTTTTGGAATGGCCCCCGCAAAGTCCAGACCTCAACGTCATCGAAAATGTCTGGAACATAATTAAACAACAAAGGACAATTGACATGCGACGTCGATAGGACACTACAATTACAGAATTGCAGCAAATTTGGAATGAGCTACCAGAAGATCTCGCCATCAAACTCGTGGATTCGATGCCACAGCGACTTCTGGCGGTAATTGATAACAATGGAGGTCTTACTAAATACTAAACCCTATAATTTAACATAAAATGTAAAACTAGTTGGGATGTGGGTTCGACCCTTTCGGTCCACACGATCAACTTCCCAATATGATGGAAGGAAGCTCTTTGAAATAACGATAAGAATGGTAAATCCGCAAGGCTTTTCTAAAGAACTTTTTTTTGTTGAACAGTAGCAAACAAACATGTCCCTGGCACTTCGTTCGCTACACTATAAAGCGAATTCATTTTGAGCGTGTTGACGCGCTGATGATAAACTGCAATGGTAAAATCTTCATTTTCAATTCGAACGATTTCAGGAGATAGTACCAAAATTAATTAATGTAATGGATTTGTCAAACTTGTCCGAAAAGGCCAAACTGTAATCACTGGAAATCCCGCGGTGACCTCAATTCCCAAAACTGTAGGATATGGAAAGCAATCCGCCGTTCAAACAGTTCTGAACTAAAGTTTGAAAATTTCGTCATGTTTGTAATGGTTAACGTATTTGTTGAATGGTTTTTAAAGAAAACTCGGATTTTGACGAGCGATGACTCTTTGGGAAGCTATTGCTCGGCTGAACTTCATTTTGAACGGGTGTCATTCCAACGCTTCGATCGGCACCTCAATGAAGTCAATATCATTTTTGGTTTGCGTTCTATCGAGCATGTACAAAAATCACTTACGCCCTTTAAATCTAGATACCGCTCGATCGAAATTTATGAAAATCTTTTCAAACTGTACTTTCGGTAATACGCTACGATCGGCACCTCAAAGAAGTCGGTATCATGGTTGGTTCGTGCTATATCGTGCAGGTACAAAAATCACTTACGTCGCTTAAACAAAAAAACGGCTGGACCGAATTTCATGAAAATCTTTTCAGGTCATATTTCGGTTAATACGCTTCGAACGACACCTCAACGAAGTCGATATCAGTTTTGGTTCGCGCGATATCGTGCAGGAAAAAATGACCACATCCGTACGCACACACACACACACACACATACTTCCTCCCAATTTTTTGCTTAAAATGCTCCTGGGACCTTGAAAGATGAAAATACGTTGAAATTTTCGATTTCGATTTTCGGACCGATTACAATAACTTCCTATACTGGGAAGTTAAAAAATAAAAATATTCGCTACTTTAAATTGATTTTTCAGGGTGTGTAAATACTTTTTGCCACTTTTTCAGTTGTGTAAATACTTTTTGCCACCTGCATCCACTTGAAAAAACCGTTACAATCAAAAGACAAAAAGAAGTTGGCGAGAAATTTTTTCTACGTGTTTTTTCTTCAACAACGCAGCGAACAAACTATAGGCACAAATTTCCGAAAATCACGACGCAATAAGCAGAAAAACATCATTGATTTCAAAGTTCTTGGAAAAAAGTCTTTGAGTAAATACTTTTTGCCACCATTGTAAATGGAAATGAACTTTTGTTGTCGTGCTGTTATATTTTCGTTTCATTCAATAAAAAAGTTCCGCAGAAAGTTTCTTGCTAAAGAAAGGTTCTAGCGCTCATTGGGCTTTTATACAAATTGGATGCAAAGGCGGAGGCGCAAGATAGAGTAAACTGCATAAAGATCGATCCACACATATCTGTGACGGCACGGCACCGATGCTTTCCGTATCAGTGGCTTCCGTGATGAATTTTTAACTGACATTCTCACAGCATCGCCTTTTCCGTATCTGTGCTAAATGTTCAATGACATCTGCCATTAGTTATTTTTGAAATTTGGACAGTGATCTCTAGGGCATCATGGAATAAAGCGGGGAATAACTTGCAATAGCACAAAAGTAGGTCTGAGGGTATCTCAAATAAACTCCACCTAAATTTCCCCTGAATTATTTTAAAAACTACAGAATTAATTAAACCAATCAGTGGCAACGTATTTTTTTGTATTTTGCTCGAACGCCAGTGCTCCACAGACGTCGGTGATCCTCTGCGTAGGATGTGGGGGAACATGGCGCCGTGCGCCTTTTCAAATTTGTTTCCATCGAATAATATCGTGGCGATATTTTTTTCACTGATGCTCCCGGTACTTCACTGAAGTCGCCGTTACGTCACGGATATGTGTGGATTAACTTTAAAACTACAAAAATTATACCCGATGGTTGATGATCAACAAGAGATATACATATGCTCATTCAAAACCGTTCCTAATGTCACATGAAATGAAAATGAGTCCAAGTTAATCTGTTTATGAAGAATAAGGATTTGAAGAAAGCATTTCCGTATAGAGAAATAGCATTATGTACTTTCTTCTGCACTGCACGTTTTCGCTTTTTCCCATTAATTTATTGGGCCACAAATCTTATACATCACTGAATATACCATGACCTAAACGAGATGACAGGTAGTACAATGGGTGATTTATTACATAAAAAAAATTCTTATAACATGAGTTGGAAAAAATCATACGGGCGCCTACGAGTATACGTCCACAAGCGTATATCAAACCAGGCTATATCATGACAAGTTGCCCAGCAGGAAATTTTGGATGTCATTACTGTCGTAATGCAGTATTTCTATGATGGCATTTGGAGAAAAGTAATAAATTGTCATGTAATATATGAAATAATTCATGAATGAGTGCATTACTCCAAAGTCATTACACTTTACATTACCCTGTAATCCTATATGTAATGCCTATGACATATTAATACATATTACAAAAGGCCTTCTTTAGTAATGAGGAAAGTAATATACTGATTACCGCCTATGACATGCCTGTGTAAAAGTAAGCTATTCTGTAATGCTAAAAGTATCCGTCCGAGCTTACTGTAATGAATTACATATCTACTTCGGTAATGACTACATTTCCTGCTGGGTGAGAAACAAGATCCTCAACACACGCGTAGGCAGCAAAAACTTCTGGTCCTTGGTAACTTCCATCAAGAAGAATTTTACGTCTTCCACAACCCCTCCATTTATTTATGGAGGAAAGGTGACAGCAGAACGCAAATCCAAGGCCGACTTATTGGCATCTCTGTTCGCCTCTAATTCTTCCTTACCTGAAACTGATACGCTTCCCCGGTTCTCGAACGCAACGCCCATTCAATGGACGGAATTTTCTTCAGGGCTCGCGAGGTGTACAAGTGTCTCAAAGTGCTCGACGTCAATAAATCCACTGGCCCCGACAATATCCCCCCTATGGTACTCAATAAATGTGCCTCACCCCTGGCTAAACCTCTGCGCAAACTTTTCGCCCTGTCCTACTTCTCCGGAGTTTATCCAAACTCTTGGAAACTAGCTCACGTTCAGCCCATTCCCAAAAAAGGTGAAGCCAGCGACCCTTTAAACTACCGCCCAATAGCAATTACTCCTGTTCTCTCCAAAATAATGGAGACAATAATCAACAAAAGGCTGATGAAATATCTGGAATCCAACCAAATTCTACACGACAGGCAGTACGGCTTTAGACCGAAAAGATCTACTGGCGACCTTCTTGTGTGTCTGACTGAGGCCCTCAACCAAAACATCCATCGCTTCGGTGAGTCTGGTCTTGTTGCTCTAGATATTTCCAAGGCTTTCGACAGAGTATGGCATCCCGCTCTGTTGTCTAAACTCCAAGCTATTGGTATTGACTCTTCTAAGGAACTGGATTGAGAGCTTTCTTTCTGGCCGTTCAATCAAGGTAGCATTGGATGGCGTCGAATCCAACCCTCATTCCATTTCGGCCGGCGTTCCCCAAGGGGCGATTCTCTCACCTACTCTCTTTCTTATATTCATTAATGATCTGCTCTCAATCCCCTCCAACCCACTTCAGAGTTTCGCCGATGACGGTACTCTGCGTTACTTCCACACCTTTGATAATACAAGACAAGCGCGTGCCAGACCTTGTCCCGTCGACCGTGAACTCATGTCCAATTCTATTAACGAGGACATTGAACTCATTCTTGCTTGGGGCCGCAAGAATCGTGTCGAATTCAACGCAACCAAAACTAAGTACTGTCTCATCTCTACAAAAACCTGCACCACCCGTCCCTCTATCTCTGTGGACAAAAAGAATGTAATGGCTGACCCATCTCTTAACATTCTAGGCGTAACCTTATCATCAGATCTGCGATGGAACAATCACATATTCCAAATCGCCAAACAAGCTTTCCAATGCCTGGGATTCCTCAAGAGATGCAAGTTCCTCCTCCAGTCAACTGCTCTGGCTACAATTTACAAGTCCTACATTCGGCCCCGCCTTGAATACAACTCGTATATTTGGGCGGGAGCCCCAAAAACCACCTTGGCTTGGCTCGACAAGGTGCAAAATCGCGCCATCAAACTCATTGGCGATAGCACCCTTTGCTCCTCCATCGACTCTTTAACCCACCGTAGGAATGTTGCAGCACTTAGCAAATTTTACCGCTATTACCATAGTGAGTGTTCCACCGAAATTAGAAACCTCCTGCCTACACGGCAATTTTTTTCCCGCAACACAAGACTAGCCAACTCGGCTCACCCCTTCACCCTTCAGCCCTCCCCTTCACGCACATTACATTTTAGTAGTTCGTTTATAAATAGAACAACTCGGTTGTGGAATTCTCTTCCGCAGTCGGTGTTTCCGAGCTCATATAACATCTCAGAGTTCAAACGCAAGGTTCATATGTAGACATCTACTCACGCACCCCCCAGACCCCTAACCTATCCCTTCTCCTCTATCCTTCAAAGCAAGCTTACTACTAGGGACTGGCCATGACTCGAACGACATGACAAACTAGTAGTACAAAGGGTAATTCCTAAGCTTGACTTTACCACATAAAAAAAAAAAGGCTTCCCAGACTTACTTTCGCCATCTTTAAATTTCAACAGCGACATTCCATATCCTTTTTTATTGTTATGGGCCACCTCGAAATTTGCCAAATTATCTCCATTTTATCTCTTGTCAGTCATAAACATTGAAGCTGTTCCACCCAGAAAAACAGGGACGAACGAGTACAATGACTTCTGCTATACATAGCCAGAGTGGAATTGTCATTTAGCAAAAGTTTTTAAATATCGTTTGTTTTCGACAAAGACAGCAGACTGTTTGGACATCTACTTAGGGCAATAACGCAGACTAGAGACATCTGAAATCTGAAATGGGAGGACGGAGCGGAAGGAGTATTTTTGTTTATGTCAAAAATTCTGTACGAACTTTTGAAGCGAGTTATAATAGTACGAGCTTTGTTTTTGGGAATTATGGTCGTCGTGAAGGATAACAAACTCTGAAAAATGTTTGGATTCGTAAATGCCATCAGGAGGAGCATGAAATTTTGTTTTCGGTTTTAATTATTTATTTGATTGTACGATTATTGGGATATTTAGTTGGTGGACATGTTGAACTGGGTGGACTTTTTCTGAATTTAATATTGATTACGAGTCCATCGATTGTACTAGAGCTTGTTATCCACAAACTCCCCGATTTCTGGCCAATCAAAAATCGAATGAAATATTCTTTGATATTGAAGTGACAAAGCAATGAAAATCGAAAATAAAAATCATTTCAAGGACCATCTCGAGCCATTAATGAAAGACGTCAATTCCACTGAAAAAATAACTGCCCTGTATTCTGCCACGTTGAACTGAAGGAGCGAGGGAGATGCGAGAATATATATCCGAGGGGGTCTGACTTTATATCAGGATTTGATTTTTTTTTGTATGTAAGGATGGAGAAGGAGAAGGACATTCTATTTCGTCAAAGCCGTTCAATCGGGATGTCACTTGAAATCAGATTTATGAAAAAAAAACCGAGCTTCTTTCTGCCCTGGAGGGTAATGCGAAATTCTATTTTCTTAAAGAAAACCTCCTTCTACTTCTACTTCTCACACGATCTCCTTTAAGGCAATTTTCTTTTATGTCCTCTTTGAATGGTGCCGATGCCCAATATTCCTTTTTAATTAGACCAAATCGAAATGTCTCCTTCCTGCTTTTTTTTCGTCCTTCTTTTTTTCGGTGCCTTAATTGACTGCAAATTCTATCAAATTAATAAGTGATTATGTAAATTTAACTGGAGCTACAAAGAACCCTGGAACAATCAATGGCCGTGGACTAGGAGATGTTTTCTTTCCTTTTTTTATTGTTTTCTTTTTTTATTATTACCAAGATCCTTAAGGAAGTGATGCTTGAAAATCGGACTAAATACCATTTTCTTAAGTAGATAAAAAGGAAGGAAATTATGAAATTAGGAGAGCTAAATTAGAGAATTAGTATTCTGGGTGTAGGATATAGAGTCGGTTGCTTTAGTAAGGATTTAATTGGTAATTAAGTGTTGGCGATATTATCTGAAGGGTGTAAGTTTAACTGATAATACACAAGAAGACTTAAAAAAATAAAAAAAAGTATTGATGATGATGATCAATCTAACTTCTCGTGGCAGCATAAGCCCTCAAGCTAAGTAGGACATGTTACACTGGATTGAGCTATCGGCTTCAATTCACTCCAGATTTTATTGATTTCTTTTAGTTATGCTTCCTTAATGCTCTTCCTGGCCTGGACTTTTTTGTGTGTGTCCTTGAGAATTTCAGTCAAGTGTTTCTTTTGTGTTCTTGGTTGCATGGCGTCATAGAATGTTTCCAATTATGGTATCTATATTTATTATGGGCTTCTCACTACAAAGCTTTAGCAGCGCTACTTAGCTAAGTATTCATGGTCAGAATATTTAATAGATACGTTGCACACCCTTTTTGATGAGTACTTTTCTTAAAGGCGGCAGTCGAGTTCAAGGACGGAGGAGAAAGACTCTGAAAGAACACAATTATGCAACAGCAAGTAGTATAGTTGCAATAGTACGAGTGCAGTGACGTCATTGGTGGTGGATTTGGATGCGGATGTAGCCTGTGTGTGAGCTTTTAGAAACTTCGCTGTGACTTGGATGAGCTTTCAGGCTGGAAAATGTGGTTGGGTAGTTCTCATGAAATCCCGAAATTCGGTTATTAAAAACTAATAATAATTATTAAATGAATTGGTATTTATTTTCTATAGATTTCGTAGTACTTATGTTACTAGATTTTAATTATATAGTGGTCCCCAGAAAAAACGCGTTTTATGAGAATTATGAGGGTATTTGAAAAAATGATAGTGAGGGAATGATGACTTGGTGAGGGAATTACCGTTACAAGCAATTCATGAACTTTTAAAAGTAAAATTTTTATTTCAAAGACTATATTTTTAGCAGTACTAAACGAAAAACAAAAAAATCTTTGCTTATTTAAAAATTAACTTAACTAGCATTCTAACAAAGGAATACAGTTGTCCTTTTAAACTGTTCAGTCTTAAAGATAATAAAATATTAGTCTCTTGAGCATAATAAGCGAAACAAAAACAACAAAAAAATATTCACTTAACTGAAAATTTACTCAACTGAAAATCTACTAACAAAAAGTTCTCTTTTTTACCTATTCATTCTCTTAGTTAAGAAAGCAGTCACAATTCTTTATCAGTTAGATATTTTGGTCTATTTCTTTTACGGAGTAACATCCCCTTTTGATTAACGTTGGGGGCTCGATCTTCTGCAGAATGTCTTCCCAGGCATACAACTGTTCGTCCTTGACTATTGGCCATCTCCAAGATTTGGTTCCTCTTTCCATACACTTTACTAAAGCGCCTTTCTTAGAAACCGAGATTATTTCTCCCGGATAAACTCGTCCATCCCATTTAATAAGAACATGATCACCTATATTATACGCGGAATTGTTATCTGTACAAATAACAATATTTGATGAATGTCCACCATGTGATTTAGTCCGTGTTTGTACTGCACTGTCCTTTGTTTTTATGCAAGGATTTAAAGATGCATAATACCCCATGTGAAAATGTCTACATTTTCCAACACATTCAGAGCAAGAAAGGCTTCTAAATTCCAGCAGATTACCAGTGAAGACAAACTGGCGAATTTGTTGAGTTCCACGGAATGCAGCAATGGTGTCTGACCGTTTGACTAAATCGTCTATCTCTGCGATATTAGCAGTGGTAACTTCAAAGAGCATTATTGAAGAACATCTAGCCAACAAAGTGTTTTTGAGTGTACTCAAATCTATGATATCTTGCCCTTCAGCCACCGCTTTGTCGGCAGTTCTTTTTAATGTACCCCCTACGCCATCAGGAGCACCTTTGCCATGGCCGGGCTCAGAATAATGCCATGAAAAGAACGTCGTACCCGGAAATAAATCATTTATATGACGATATACAATGTGAAAGATGAACTTGTTCTTGTACTGATTGACAGGACTATCACTTAGTATGTGTAATCTGTGAATGTTTAAATTTTGATTTTTAACCCATTTAAAAACTGGTACCAAGTGTGCCCACACCGCCATAGCATCGTGTCTGCTATTGTTAGATAGAGAACAAAAAGTTTGGGCCTTAACAGTATCATTGTCACGTAAATATAACACTCCTGTGTGGAGTGTGATTTGTTGTCTTGCTCCTCCAAAATGAACTGACTGTATCTCTTCGTTGTATTTGCAGCAATAGTTTTGGCTGAAGTCTATATGAATAAGGACTTCATTGTCAGTCAAATTCTTTTTAAGTTTTGAAATCGTCTGATACTGATGTGTTATCGTTGCCACATGTTTAAAGAATATAGGCAATGTTTCTTCTAACTGTAGCACTAGTTTTCTTATTGGAGTCTTGATCGCTCTTTTAACCGGTTTTCTTACTGTCTTCATTTTTCCATCTTTGTCGTAAGAAGTAGTTTCATACATCCACTGGTGATAAGTCACTATTCGGTCTGGCTGTGGAAGATAAAATTCCACCATCTTGTTTGCACAACCTTCACATTCTCGTAACAGACATTTAGTTGAGTGGATATTGCATGTTATCATGGCTAGAAATGTAGTTAGGTTACACCAAGGCAATGCTTTATTTTCATGCAATTTTATGACCATCAGTTGAACATTTGCATGAATCATACATTTGCATGTGTCCCGATCTCTTATGTTCGCCCAAGTCACCCAAAAAGGTCGAAACCTGCAGAACGTTGCCAAACTTACTTGATATTCAACCGTCGTTAGAAATTTTTTGTGCATGTTTCTCATAGTGTCACATAGTAAACGCTTTTGTTTTACCTGTCCCTTCGACCTGATAAAATCCTTCTTTCCTGGGCACATCCGGGAATTCTCATCTTTTTCCAAAAAATCTTCTACATCTTTTTTAATTTTCATCAGTTGAGCATTTATTTTCCTGAAACCGCTCTTTTTGTACGTGTCATGTTTGAAAAACTGTTTTGATAAGTGAAGTAATTTATGCTTCTTTAAAAGATCTGGTTTTATAATCTCAAAGTATTTCTTCTTTTCACTATGCTTTTTTAAGCCATTGTACCTGTCTTTTAGCTGTTTAGTGATGACTTCAGACAAAAGAAGCTTCTTTTTCACAACTTGAGGAACTTGGACCTTCTTCAAGAGTGCTGCTACTTTAGCTTCAGGAGACGTCTGAGCATTCTTTATTTGTCTTTGACATCTTTTACGAAATTTTTCTTTTTTTCTTATTTCATCTTTCAATCTTTCCTGTAACCTGTCTATTTTCGCATAAAGTATTGCTCTACGTCTTCTTAGCTGCCGCCTTCTCCCAGCAGCTACCAGGTCCCTAATCTCTTTATTTTGAACATCCGGTTTTATAATAGGTCCTGGGCTAGGAGATGATGCCTCGTCTAACAATCTTGCTATATTTTTACGTTCTTTAGCTGTTTTATCTCTATATGTTTGGCTATTTTTTTCCAATTTTTCCTTTTTTGCCTTATTTCTCTAGAGCTCATGGCAGATATAGGTTTTACTTGGCCTTTCTCTTTTTTTCTCAGGTATTTAAGTCTTTCTTTTTGGCGAAGTGTTTCCAAACTTTCCGGATCGGATTTAATTTTCTCCCTACGCTTCCTATCATATTCCCTCTTTTTTAATTTAGCTTTTTCTTCACTTATTTTCTTTTTCCTTGGCATTATTTGGCCCTACAACAAGATGGCAGCCGGTAAATTCAAGAATTAGCTAAAGCAAACGATAAAAAGGCAAGCTCACCCAGTCAAAAATCATTCCCTCATAAATCATCATTCCTTCACTACAAATTAATATGAGGAAATGACGGTGAGGGAATGACGAAATAAAGAATAACCAAAAAAAGCTCGTGACATAACCTTACTTTAAAAAAGATTTTTTGTATAAGTTGACTACTCTCAAAATCCTACTTCACTGTGTAATTAATAACTGTTAAAATATTTACCTTTGGTTTTTCTTGGATGTGATGGAATGACGATCAGAAAATTAATCTTAAAAAAATATTAATTAAATATTTTTGCAACTGGAACTCTAACACCCACAAGTTAAATTCGCCATTTTGATAAATTAGCAGTACTGCCAGCTATCAAAACCTAATGGTGGCGTTTATGTTGCATAAAAAATTTAGTCAGAAATGGATTGCCAGTAAAAATGTGAGGGAATGATTTATTTTTATGGGACACATGTATTATTTTCTTTTTTTAGATCCGTTCTTTACTTTATAATCGAAATTAAAAATGCTTTCATTAACCCATTATATTTTTAATCGATCGGTCACACTTGCATCACTTTCATTACATTTTTTTGCTTGTCTAACAATATAAAAATAATTTAATTTGAAGCTTGGGACATAGTGAGGGAATGATTTTAGGGACATTATATACATTGTATTTTTTTTTATTTACACATATGGTTCGGAAATTATAAGCGAAACTTTTAAACATAGTAACGTAGATTTCAAGGAAATATTGTTCACAGTTATATGTTTGTTAGATTTTTGTTAAAAGTAAGAGGACAAAAATTTCGGAATTTCGTGAGAACTACCCGGTTGCATTTCGCTTTGTCTGTTATAAGCTTTCGCGTCGGGTGAGCTTCCACCGGGTCTCGCATAGATGAAATATAAGGGGTACTCATGATTTGTGTTATTTGTGTTATTCGTGTTATTTGTGTTAAATCGAGAAAAAAGTTTAACAAATTGAGAAACTTTCCTTAGTAAATGACATTTGTTTCGATTTTAACAAATAACATCTGAAAAGGCGTGTTAATTCAACAACTCGATATCGAGATCGAAATAATCATATGGCAGAGTGGCAGATGTGAAATTCGATTATTCGAAATAACACTTTAACATGGAAATTGAAAGGGGTCGCTCACGATCTCGTCTATTTCGAAGATAACATTTTACGATTTCTCGACGTTTAACACAGATCATGAATACCCCTATAATTTTTATTATTATCGAAAACTTTTTGTGAATCTTTGGTTTAAGCTGTGGTAATATATCTGGTAATATATGACGTATTTCAATAATGTTGTTGAAAGCTGCTCCTGCTTCGACACTGGTAGTGGTTTATGTATTGATCAAAAGGAAAGTCCTTGTGTACATTATTGGGATCTCTTGGGTAATCCAGGGGTAGATCAAGCAGACTTGACCAGAAAGAAAATACCAGACTGACCAGATATGCAGAGGTGGTGAAGGAGGTCTGGTCTATCTGATGTGACTGATCAATAAATTCGTAGGATTTATATTTACAGCCCATGCGAGCAGCTATAAAGGAGGAGTAGTAGGACTGATCTTTAAACTACAAACTCAATTTCCAGTGTGAAAGCTAACCGGGGGCAAAAGCTCATCCAAGGCAGAAACAAACATAAGCAAAGGGAAATCAAAAAACCAGTATGAAAACTCATCCAAGGCGCATCGAAGTTCAACCAATTTCATACAGGCGGCGCCCAATTACAGCCAAGACCACATCCACAGCTGATGATACCAATGAACTCGTACCATAATAGCTATACTACTATCGCACTTGTGAATACTTTATTCAGGAGCCGGATTATACATTTTAAACCTCAAAATCTCTTTACATTCTTACAAGAAGAGGTTTCTAAATGTATGATGCCTGAGGCATATGTTGAGGATAACGGCGATCCTCTTTTTGGTACTTCAGAATATTCGATGTACATTGGTCCATTCCAATGGGATACAGTTAAGGAACCTAACAAACTGCGCCCATATACTGAGGAATGTTGTGATAATTTGGTTGCAGTCTTTTCTGAAATGTTTACCTTTTCACCGTTTTTATTGCGACCTATTCTTAAGCCTATGGTTCAAAATGTAGCTGAAGAATTTGCTCGATTAATTAGCCAATCTGGCTTCCGTAAACTCCACATCTGCGAAACTGCTGTACTAAAGGTAACTACTGATCTGCGTTCTATGCTTGACCGAGGTGACATTGTAATATTAGTTCTTCTTGATTTTTCTAAGGCGTTTGATTCTGTGGTTCACTCGCTTCTGATTTCCAAATTTAACCAACTCTACAACTTTTCCTCTTCTGCAACTTTTTTCTTCTCTTCTTTCTAATAGATTCCAGTGCGTTTGGCATAATTCTGTTGTATCATCCTCGCTACCTGTACCCTTAGGTGTTTCACAAGGTTCAATCCTTGGCCCTTTCCTTTTTTCTTTGTATGTTAATGATCTCCCCTCTATTATCCATGGCTGCTCCTTTCATTTATATACTGATGATCTGCAGTAATATAGTTCATGCCCTCCTAATCGGATTGAATCCTGTATTTCTGATCTCAATAATGTCTTATGCCTGATAAATGAATGGAACTCTTCCAATTTCCTTATACTTAATCCTAATAAGTCTCAAGTACTCATTCTTAGTCGTCCCCTCTTTCTGTGGATAATATTCCAACTATTTCACATAATAATGTTTTTCTTCCCGTTGTTGACTGTGTTAATAATTTTGTTATTGCCATTAATTGTAAACTATCTTTCTGCAACCATATCTCACTCATGCTTTCCAAAATCTAGGGCACGTTACGTAGAATTAGTCTTTATGGTAGTCTTTTATCATCGTCTATTAGGCTCAAGCTTGTTAAAGCTCTTATTGTTCCACACTTCCTTTATGGCTCCCGTGTGTATATATCCCTTGATGCATCTTGTCGTCAATGTCTATCAGTCGCATTTAATGGATGTTTAAGGTTCATTTTTCACTCACGCAGATCAGATCATGTGTCTGGTGTACGAAACTCCCTACTTGGTTGCGACCTCGCTGCATTGGTCCTAGTGCATAAAGTTCTCCACACGAATAGTCCTTTTTACCTCTCAGAATACCTCCTTTCTCTGCAATCCATGTGTTCGATTAAATTTCTCATTCCTGTACATTATTTCCTAATCTTTCGGTATATGAAGAAAATATATTGTCGAAACAGTATAAAGGGCGTTTCCTGAGACTCTAGTCTTTCACATAAAAAAAAAAAAAAAAAAAAACTACTGGAAATTCTGGGATGAACCGCAATTTCCTGAAACCATAGGACGTAGAAAACAATTCCCCGTCAAAAAGGTGCCGATCCAAGGTTTGAAAAATTCGTGATGTTTGTAACGTAATTTTTGCACGAATTTTAAAGAGTGTCGAATTGTGACAAGTGATGTTTTTTTTTGGAGAGCTGTCGCTTTGCGATCACTTTCCTTAGGATGGGTCTTATTCCATCGAGTATATTAGATATTAGCAAAACTTATCAATTTAAGGCCTTTCTGACCATTAGCCCAAGTTTTTTCATTTAAACAAAAAAGGATCCGACCGAATGTTATGAAATTTTTTTGAAAAGCATTTTTTCGTTAATACTCTTTTTTTATCGTTCAGGTATAAAAATCACTTAAGTCGTTTAAACGACGCGACGACCGAATATTGTCAAAACTATTCAGATTATAATTTCGTTAATACGCTTCGAACTACACTTTAACGAAGTCGTTATCTTTTTGCGTTCGCGCGATATCGTGCCGGAAAAATGTCGACATACGGATGCACACACACACATACTTTTTCTCAAATTTTTGCTTAAAATGCTATTGGAGCCTTGAAAAATGAAAATACGATGATAATTTCGATTTCGATTTTCGAACCGATTACAATAACTTCCCTATAAACTGAGAAGTTAATAATAAATGATAAATGAAAAATCTGCCACGGCTTGCTTGACTCTCAAACCTGTCTTCAGATCTCATCCATCTGACCCTACACCTGCAAAGGAGACATGGTTTATCAGAGAGCTAATGAGCCGCGCTCAAGTCCGGTCTTCAACAACTAAAGACCTTCTTGTCTCCTCCGGAAGGCTGATGGTCTGTTCCGTTAGTATAGGACTAACTTGGTGGCGGTTTTCACTATATGGGTTGTCCGCTTATTCCAAACTGTCCAAGTGCTTGTATAGCTTAGTGAAGGTTATTGGTTACATAAAACACTAATTATTTTTTTTTGGGAAGCCCTGGGTCCACGATGAACGTTATATTATGAGATCTGGATTTGATTCTTAAGGTCTTGATCCGATCACTAATCAAAACGTAGTGTATAACATTATTTGTTTCAGGTTTCAGAGCATAGAATCCTACCCCAAAGTTGCTTCGGGTCTGGACTTTCTATATTGCCACTATAGAATATCGTCTACTCATTCCACTACTCCTTTTACCAGTCTATGTTAATTCTTGTATTCCAGTGATTAGCATACTTTATCGGCTTACCTTATCTATCATTTCTGTCAATTCTCCGGCTCTATATAATGTCATAATATTTTGCAGTTAATTGCGTAATTAATCCTAGGAATTTACTGTCATATTTGCAGTAAATTCTGACTGTTCCGAGACGAAATTTGGATTGTTTTCGAGAAGAGGTTGCTAAACTCTCGTCCAGACTTCTACCAGAAATTTCGGAATTCCCATAGTTATACCTCTAGGCACTAGGTTAATAACAATTGCCCTAAACCCTCCTCCTTTTTTCAGAGTTTCTGACCAGCAGGATATCCTGGCTGAGTTGCAGTGGCGAACGCAGGGGGGGGGGGGTTTGGGGGTTCAAACCCCCCCCCCCCCCGAAATTTTAGGGAAATTAGAAAATCGAATTCATAAGTATTAGCTTCAAAATAAAGAACTAGCTCTTTACGGTGAAAAGGTGGATATTCCAAAATGCCGCAAATTTTAGCTTCTGCAACATTTATCAACATCGTAAGGCATCAAAGGATGGGCACTCCATACCGATCCTTGAGAAAAAATTTCCAGACGAAATTTGAACTCAACAGCTCGAGCGCATGAAAAATGAAATGTTTTTCCTATCACCCG
Organism: Thereva unica; assembly: GCA_949987705.1. Taxonomy (NCBI): domain Eukaryota; kingdom Metazoa; phylum Arthropoda; class Insecta; order Diptera; family Therevidae; genus Thereva; species Thereva unica. The sequence continues at coordinate 23,179,490 of OX465284.1, read as the reverse complement.
TAGCAACCAAGCAACCGGTTGACTTGACACGTTGACACAAGTCATTCTGTGCGTTTTCGGAAATCTTTGTGAATGACAGTTTGAACAATCATAGGGCGCATCCAGCGCACTCAGCAGCTGAGCAGCGGCTAAGCGCTGAGCTCATTGGATGGTTAGCTGAACTAAGCAGCTTAGCTCAGCGGCTGGCAAATTTCTCAGCGTAAAAATTTTATTCTAAGTAGCTCAGCGGTAGTTAATTGAAGTTATATAAATTAGAAAAAAAAAATTTTTTGTTGTCAAAATAATTTCTAACTCAGATCCCATCCAGCCGACAGACACCGCTGAGTTACTTTTTTGCGCTGTGCTGTTCAGCTAAACGGCTTTTCCGCTGAGTGCGCTGGATGCGCCCATAGATTCAGCTCTCTCAGTTTTTTGCCACATTTGTCTTAAGTTCTCGCATATCTGATCTCTCAGCGTTTTCTCATGCTAAAGTCAGTGTACAGCGAAAATGAGTTCAAGAAAAATAACATCAGTTCTGTGAAACACGTTGGGTGGAACATTTGGCGTCTCTCGGTTTGTTCGACGAGTCACTGGTATATGTCTGTTTGGCACTGGAAGAATTGAACGAGAAGAACACAAAATCTGATGGCGTACAACCACATGCCTTGCTCAGTTCAATTAGTACAGCTCAATTCATCATTGCGCTAAAAGTGCTAAAACCAGTTTTTAGCCTGACAAAAAATTTGAGCCTGTATTTACAAAAGGAAGATTGTGATTTGAGCAAGTGCGTCAGTTACGCAAACGTCAGATATGAATATTTTCACTTTTCTTTACTGATTGCGAACACTTACGATTACAATATTTTTAATACACAACTGTTGTTTCATTAATCAAAATTTTTATTTGAATAAATGTGTTTACTTAATGCAAGTCACAGCTCATGATTTCCAGCACCTTCATTTTTTCTTTTACCTTCACGACGAACTGAGTGTGAAATAAAATTTATAGTCGAACCCCCCCCCCGACAAAATTTTCTGCGTTCGCCCCTGCTGAGTTGCCTTCGTAATAAAATATAATAAGAGCAATGAATAGATTGTAAATTTCATGCATCAATAAAAACAGAAAATAATTTTAAATATTATTAAAATAAAATATAACAAAGAACAAAATTTATCACTTTTCCATCGATGAAAGGTACGAGCCCCATAAGTCTCTTTTTTGTTGCGTTAATGATAAAATACTCCCCCGGTGTCATTCATATTAAACTGCAGCCAATATTGAGTGTAAAGTAAATATAAATATGCATTTTCGAAAATTTTAAAAGTATCACAAAGGAAATAATCGCGACCATTCATCCATTGTAGTTTTCATGCAATACATCAATGTCTGCTTTCATTTGAGGACTTTAAAATATGTATGTACATAAATGCATATACATTTGTTTTGGGTAAATAAGAAGATTTAAATTATGGTGTACATTTTGGTTAATAATAATTTATATTAATATTTTAAGGCATTTGTTTTATTTTTTTATTTTAAATTAAAATTTCGGAAGCTGTTCGATTTGGGTTCCATCGGGTGAACACTGCCTCTCGATCCGTCCGTTGTGAGCATTTTGGTCTTTTCCGCATTGATATACCCGTATAACTGGACGATGAGGAAAATGTCGTATAAGATGTCCGTTGCTTCGGCATCCATGTCGGCGAAGACGGCACTATCGTCGGCGAACATTAAATCGTTACGAAGTTTTTGTCGTCGTATCGAACTCTGAGTCATCCATCGAATGCTTCACGTGTAATCGTGTAATCGCGTCAACCACAACGTGGCGAAGCGACGTCTCCCTGTCCGACACCCGTTTGAATCAGGAACTCCTCAGATAAGTCGTTTCGAATACGAACACTGCTGGTTGAACTATCGTACGACGCTTGGAGAAGTTGAATGATTTTCAATTGACGTGTTCGGTTTCCAAAGCTCTCCAGAAGCTGTTCCAATCGATGCAATCGAAAGCTGATTTGAAATCGATGAAAACGACGACAGTCCGTTTGCCGCAACGAATTATTTCTTCCATTAGCTGACGGAGTGCGAATATTTGATCAATACATCCTCGCTGTGGTCTAAATTCCGCTTGTTCCTTCCGAATCGTTTGCTCTCGATATTTCTGCAGCTTCGATTGTATAATTTTCGTAAATACTTTGCCGACGCTCAAATGGAGGCTAAGAGCCCCCGCGCACTACAGACTTTCCATCGGCCGATAGTTTAGTCGGGCTCTTAATCAGTATTAACATGTATGCAAGTGCGCATATAACAATTCCAAATGCAGAGTTCTCCATAATGGAAAATTATCCGACAGCTTCGAGGTGAGCTCAGGAGTACGACAAGGATGCCTACTTTCGCCTTTACTATTTCTTATAGTAATAAATGACATCCTTGTCGGCGCTCTAGATAATAGAACAGGCGGCATACAATGGGGTTTGTTAGACCGCCTTAAGGATCTCGACTACGCCGATGATATCTGTTTGCTGGCCCACAGACACCAGGACCTCAAAAACATGATTAACAATTTGGCAACAGAAAGTAGTCCAGCAGGCTTAAGGCTAAATCCAACTAAAACTAAAGAAATGCGGATAAATGCAAACACCATTGAACGGACTGCGCTGAATAACCGTGACGTGGAACTGGTCGATAAATTCTGCTACCTCGGTAGTATTATTACCGAAAATGGCGGTGCAGAAGAAGATGTCAGTTCCAGAATAAATAAAGCACGAGGCGCATATGCATGCCTGTTCCGCATATGGAGATCAACGGAGATCTCAACTAACACCAAATTGCGGCTGTTCAACTCCAACGTGAAGGCAGTACTTTTGTACGGTTGCGAAACATGGAAAGTCACCCAATTCATCACAGGGCGCCTACAAGTCTTCGTCAACAGATGCCTGCGTCGTATCCTAAAAATCCGCTGGCAGGATAGAATTTCAAACGAAGAACTATGGCGCCGTGCCGGCCAAGAAAGGATAGACGACCAAATCAGGCGAAGGAAATGGAATTGAGTTGGACACACCTTGCGACGCGAAAACGAAAATCTAGCCAAGCAGGCCCTCGACTGGAATCCGCAAGGATCCCGTCGAGTCGGAAGACCTAGGACAACATGGAGGAGAACCCTACTAGCAGAAGCCGCAACAACTGGGAGATCCTGGTCGGAGCTGAGAGCTGTCGCGCAAAACAGAGTCCGCTGGAGGGCAACTGTTTCCGCCCTATGTCCCATGAGGGATTAAAGAAGCACAATGATGATGATGATGCAAGTGCGCATATTACAACGATTCAGAATCGGCCGATAAATAAGTTTGATGGGCTACCCGATTGCCTTCAAACTATAATGTTGGCAAACTATCGGCCAACTCCTTAATCAGTATGGAGCTCTTCCACGCGCGCACATTAGGCGATTGTTTAGTCGGCTAATTCGGCCGATAGTTTAGTTAGCTTCATATTTTTGCGTCGGATGGTTGTGGTTATTTTCATGATGGCAAGTTCATTGAGGCTGGTTATGTTCATTCGATAAAAGGCGAAAAATTTTTCGGGGTAATCTAGCAATTTGGAATGCATCGTAGAAAATTTTCCATTCAATAATCTATCAATGTAGATAGGATGCACCCAATACTCTCGGTTTCTCTTCCTGGTCCTTCTCCTCCGTTGTATGAAAGCAATAATAACTTTTCTGGACAATATTGCATTAACTCTCATTTTGCGACCGCTCTCTTCAAAAGCCTTTTACCAACTAGCAAATCATTCGAGAACAGTCGGCCGACCAGTCGGTCTAGTCTGCGCACTCACCACCAACCCGACGGTTTAGTTGGTCCAGTGTGCGCGCTTACAAGTCCAACCCGACCAAACTATCGGCCGATGGAAAGTCTGTAGTGTGCGGGGGCTCTAATACCGCGATAATTCTTGCATTCCCGACTGTCGCCTTTATTCAAAATTAGGGCAACGATCGCTGTCTTCCACACCGACGGGATGCGCTCCGAATGCCATATGTGTGTCGTTCGATCACCTCGGCGGTTACTCGGTCTCTTCCCGGCGATTTTCCATTTTTTAGCGATTTTATTGCCGTCTTCATCTTGATAATTTATTGCCGGCTCGGTATCGAGAAATTGATTGTTCGGTTTTTCGATAATTGTCGGTTCGGGTGCTGGACCTTGTGGCGGTTCCTGGTTGTACAGCTGGCGGAAGAATTCGCTCCACCGCTGCAGGCGCTCATGGGGAGAAGTCACCAAAGCTCCATCCGATTTATTGATTAGGTCGTTTATTGATGCTGTTTTGCCGCCTAACCACCGGATTATCTGGTACAGCGTCTGGTACTCGTGTCCGACGCCGGTTCTTTCATGTCGGCCGCAACGTTATTTCACTATGCTTCTCGTACCGATTTCATTTTCTGTCGAACTTCTTTGTTCAATCGTCAGTATTGCTCAAAGTCGAAGTGTTTCATTTGCTTCCGCTGATCGACGAGGTCCAGACAGCTATTCGAGATACATGGCTGAGTCCGTTTACGGGTAGGTGGACACAACTCTATTGCACACTCCACATTAGACTCCGAAAATTGCCTTTCTTCTACATCGATATCGTCCGATATTGCGAGTGCCGCGAATTTGTTGGATAGTGTCTGTTTAATGCAATACCTAAACTATGAGGAGTAGGTATGTTTTGAAATGAAAACGCTTACGTGTCAGTTAACATTCAAATTTTAATTACTATTACAACTTCCTTAATCCACTGGTTAGTAATGTTTATTAATATTTAATAAACTAATTATTATGTTAGTGTCGATTCGATGAGTCCCTCGTAGTGTACCTGAAAGGGTGCGAGCATTATAGTGTCAACGATTACCAGGATATGGCATATATTGACACTTATTACTTGCAATAATAAATTGAAATGATTAAGTTAGATTACCAGCACCAAGCATATTATCCTATTACCAGCGGGCATATATATGGATATGATTACTTGGCGTACCTCGATGACTTTCTGACGAACAGAGAGGCTGATTGCTTCTGAGCTCGGGTTTATATAGGCCGAAGTCAACGGTTTTTCTTATTTGGACTGCATTTTCGCCCTTTGCGATAATTGGGAAATTTTTAGGGAAATTATTTTTTATTTGTAAATTCCATAATAACTCCATGGTATTGCCTTGTTTGGCTTTCTATATTTTTCTAATATTTTATTCATTAAATTTTTCATTATTTCTCACTATTTTCTATCATTTCTTTTAATATTTTATCAATATTTTACTTTGTACTGAAAATTTCCCTTTGGGACATTTAATTAAATTGCTGCACTATCAACGGATAAATTTTTAAATTCATACTACTATCTCTTTCCTTTTTTTTATCCTGTTTAATATCCTTTTTCCTCTTATTATCCTTATGGTAAATTATATTTTCATAAATATCTTTTTTACCACAATTAATTTCTATTTTCGGGCATTACTACTAAATTCCTCATCGAATTTTACATCGATTCGATATATCATATGTTTTGAGGCGATGTAAATTTGACGTTTCTCGGCGCGTTAAAGTTTCGCGAGTTCGCGCAGTGGTTTTTCGCGAATTTTACCTGTTCGTGTGGATTTCAGGTAACTACAGTGTTTGTGCTTTGTGTAGTTATTCATGTTTTATGTTTTTTGTGCTGTTTTGGTGGTTGGTGTAGTGAATTTCGCTATTTCTGTTTTTGTGTTTACACCTGTCAGCGGGTTTTTGAAGTGCCCTTTTTACCTGGGGCTTCAATAAAAATCAATTATTTGGTGAAAAAAGTGGTCTTTACCACTTATTTAACAAATTTATTATATGTTACTTGTGTTCAATTTGTGTTATTTTGTATTATTTTTATGTTGACTTTATTGTAGTGTTTGTTGTTGTTGCTTTTTCATGTGAATTTCATATTTCTTGTTTTGTTTATTTGTCATGTTTTGCATGTAAATTCATTATAATTTATTTATTTTGGGTGTATCTCTTATTATATTTCATTTTCTTTTAATTTTTTTGGTTTTCATTCATTTTGTTTATTTCAGCTTTGAATTACAGGTAAGTATACATGTATCGTGTTTTAATTATTCAATATATTAATTATTTTTTCTTTGTAGGTTTCTACAATGTAAGTAACATAAAATTTAAATAATGTATGTGTTGATGAGATGATAATAAAAAATAAATACTAAATTGTTGGTGAGTTTTTATTTCTGGTTTTTTTATTTTTGACACTATTTAGCGCCTTGGGGCTAAACAGTGTCATTTGAAACTCTAGCGCGGTGGCCGGGTCCCATGGGCAGGCCAAATTCTCTTCGCTCTTTGTAACCGCATCTGTAATTTCACTCGCATAAGATAATGGTCCGATCCGCAATCGGAATCTTGCGTTGATCAAAACGTAGCCTAACATCGCCGAGTCTTTGCCGGATGGATTTCGTCAGAGTTGGTGTTTGAGTGGATTGCGGAAAATGCTGTTGTCAACGATCAAGTTGTTTGACGCTGCGAGTGAAAGCAGGAGTAAGCCGTTGTCGTTAATTACTTCCTGTTTGAATTTGCCCATCGTTCCTTCCCAGCCGGTTCGATCTGCTCCTGAATGTGCATTGAAGTTCCCCGTGAGTATTCTTAATTCGGCTCGAGGTATATCCAGCGTCTGTTGAAGCTGATCGTAAAATTCGTCCTTGTTTGCGTCAGTGCTGGTCTCGCTTGGCGCATAAACGGATACTATATGGGTCTTGATCGTTGTACGGATGTTCATAACCGCCAAACTCTCGGATATCAGTTGAAACACGATAAAGCTACTGATAGAGCGTCGATTGACCATAAAGCCAAGGCCCCGGCCTCTTGTCTCCCTCCGCAGGAATAGTAAAGCGTCATCGTTTCTAGATTGCTGGCGGGACGATCGTTAATCTCCCGGATCCAGTAGGTCGTAGTTCCGACAGCGCAGCAACTGATATTTTGCATATCAACAATTCTATTGCTATGATTTCCTTTTGACCGACGTGATGTCCTGTTCGTACATTCCACGCGGCGAATTTAAATTCCTGGTGTGACTAATTTGGGTGTTCGACCAGTAACCCACTTCTCACCAGCATCCCTGGTCCCAAGTGCTGGCGCATGGGCTGCTCCGGATGTAGTTACATTATTTCGTGAATAGTTAGTTCGTGTATCCATACAGTTTTGAGCCTAGTTTCATACCCCGGGTTTGGGGCCAGACGACGGCCAGAGTTGGGGACTATTCCCACCGCGGAAATAATTACATACAATATAAATTGTCATTAACTGTCATCATTTCCTTTTTTTCTCCGAACAATAACCCGATTAATATTTTCCACAGCCACAATATTTCCTCTGTCTCTTTAACAATAAAATAATAAATATGTGGTTAATATCAATCTTCTTTATTTTCAGATATTCAAATTCGATGAAAAAAAAAAACCTCTCTGTAAAACCCAGCAATTGACGATTTCCAATTAAAAGGTTAGTCAATAGCGTTAAATTTAATATTACCTAAAATCGAACCGCCTAAAGGGATTTACATTAATTGCAATTAGTAAATATTACATATTAAATATTTTATGCCGTTAAATGTTGGTTTAATTAATTGACTTACTGCTATTAAATTTTTGAAGGCTTCACATGTAATTAATTAATTAGGAGAAACGTATTTATATTGAGCATTTATTCAAGTCTTTGATTCAGTTCATTTAAATATTAGGCAAAGGTTATTAATTATTTTTTTAATTAAAGCTATGAATGATAGTGGAAGTATTGATTTGTTTGGTTTTGACCTTTTGGTACAGATTCAGGGGTTTTTCTTTAAAACTTTACAAATTACCGAGCTTTAGTATAATCTGGATTTAAATTTGATGAATACGACTACCGGAAATGTATTTATCTTGAATGTACAAGAATAAAACACAAATTTTTCAATATTATTAATTACTAGCAAAAAACCCGCGTGCGTTGCAACGCCTTTAAATAAAAAAAGACTATGTGTGCACAGTCCACGGTAGGAAAAAAAGTATAAAGAGGTAAAAGAACAAATCTTCAAAAATTTATTTTGAATAGGTACCTATTAAAATACTTTTTTTAAAATTTGATGTTAAGCGACTCCTATCGAAAGACGTACAATAGACAACTGGGCAAGCATATCAAACTGAAATTAGCCGGCATGGACCGGACTTAACCGAAATTATTTTTTTATAATTTTTCAAAATTGCTCTTATAACAACACTTTTATTTTAATGCCTCTCTATAGACAATCTTCTGCGTTATATTGTTTGGGGCATAAATTATTAAGTTTGTTGAGTTGCTGACTCGAGAGCATGCAACGTATAGTTGTCCATGAGTAAAGCAATTTTTACTTAAATCAATTCCCACTTTTCCTAATGTTTGGCCCTGAGACTTATTAATCGTCATCGCGAAACATAAGGTAACAGGGACGTGTAAGCGTTTGAATTTAAAGGGATAATTACTCGGAATTTTAGGTATCCTAGGTATAAGCACATTTTCGCCTTTCCCACAACCCGTTAAAATTGTAGCTTCAATTAAATTCGTGTGTAATGCGACAATTATCAATCTAGTACCATTGCACAATTTTGGTGGATTTAAATTACGGAGTAAAAGATCGGGTACATTCACTTTAAGATGTATTTAATGTGCAGGAAGACCAGGGACTGTTATACTATTTAAAAACTCCACAGGATAATGTACTGCATCGTCCAGTACACAGACCGAGTCTATTGAGCTATATGTAGTTAGAGCACCAGGAATTTTGTCTAAAATTGTTTTGTTAAGGAGGGCTACTTCTTCAATTTTAGGAGCCAGAATGGCCCTTTCGCAGAACCACGAATCTTCTTTTGAATTAATCAGGCCTATTCTGAACTCCGCCGGAATTGATTCCGCTGGAATTTTTTTACATCGGTAGCATAAACTCCGTTCCGCTCCGTCGGAACGGAGAGAAATTTCGAAATTACAATTCCGCTGGAATTTTGGTATCATGAACTCCAGCGGAATGCTAAAAGTTGGGCATAATCTCTCCGCGAGAAATTGTTGACGGAGGTTCACGGAACGGTGCGGCTTTGTGTTAAATTTTGTTTTTTTGTTTGTTTTGGTGTTTTAAAAAGTGCGTATATTGCAGAGACTATTGGCAGCAGCTTCAGGAATGAATGTTACTGCACAAATTTATTTAATTTTTTTTTATTTTAATTTTTCGAATTCCAATATTTACTTTATTTAAGAAAAGTTTGAATTTATTTTAATTTTTTTATGTTATATGAAAAAGGCTGTTATTTTCAATATTAATTTTATTTAAAAAGAGAATTCAACTTTTATTTACATCATTTTGTTTTTTATGATTTATAGAAAAGATTCCATTATATTATTCCGTATATTCGAAGCGTCCCTGCAGAGCCTTGGATTTTCTCCAACATGTACATTTTTCACAACAAAATTTTTAAGCACTTCACAAACAAATTTGTGACATTTAACAGCTGCTTTTTGGGTTTTCGAAATTATTTCACATCGGGCACCTCATTTCACTAATTCCGGCGGAGCTCATGATACCCTTAAAAATTCCGCTGGAATTTTCTCTCCGCCGGAATTGCAATTCCAGCGGAGTTCAGAATAGGCCTGAATGTCTTCTACATCTTCATAGATTTCTTTAATCAATGTTTCGGTATGCGTAAGGACTTCGCAAAGAGTAGGCGGAAATACGATTTCATGATTATTGTTTATTTCAGGAAATTTTCCCTCACCAAATTATGCAAAAAAAAAAAAAACTTGCGATTTCGCCGTTTTCATAGGTTTTTATAAATCCGCTTCACTTGTTTCTGCTCCTTTTTTCCACTTTTCACTTTTAACCGTATATGTACTTATTACGTACTGAAAATTATGCAAAAAAGGAACAAAACTTGGGTTTTCGCCCTTTTCGTAAGTTTTTTTAAATCCACTTCACTTATCTTTTTTCCACTTTTCACTCTTAACCATCAAAACTTCCTTTTGATCAATTTAAATCTTTTCACTTTTTTCTTTTTTCTTTAAAACAACAAAACTATTAATTTTTGTAAATCTTCACTATTTTTTTAAACATTTAAGTTTTCGTTTTTCCGCTTTATCTTCTTTTTCACTTCACATAGTCTAGAGAAAATCCCATTGGAAATGTTATTGAAGCTTTTTTAATAATCTACCGATCGAAAAATGGCCCTCTATTTGAGGTAAAATTAGCCATCAAACTTCTATTTCGAATTTGTCGCATCTTCCAAATTCTAAAGTGAATTATAATCTATTTTAATTTATGCCTTTTTCACTATTCTATTTTTATTTATTTGTTAAAAGTTTTCATGAATAATAACATATTCTTGTTCTTCTTTAGAGAAAATTGAGCAATTTTTGGTTATTGGTTAAAATAATGAGTAATTTTTTGGTTACTATAGAGACTTGGGTAAAATATGCACCTAATCTCACAACCGACTTTTCATATGTAAACAAAAATATTCCTCCACCAACCCCCTCGCCCACGCAATAAAAGATATTAATAGTTTCTTTTGGGGACTTAACATTAGAAATTTAAATAGCCTTAATTTATGCCTTTTTCACTATTCTATTATTATTTATTTGTTAAAAGTTTTCATGAATAACATATTCTTGTTCTTCTTTAGAGAAATTTGAGCAATTTTTGGTTAAAATAATGAGCAACTTTTTGGTTACTATAGAGACTTGGGTAAAATATGAAACCTAATCTCACAACCGACTTTTCATATGTAAACAAAAATATTCCTCCACCAACCCCCTTGCCGGCGAAGTAAAAGTTATTGATAATTTCTTTTAGGGACTAAATTTTAGAAATTTAAATAGCCTATAATCTAAGTTAGGTTATTTTTGATATATTTGGAGAAAATTAATATAATCAGTGCAGGACTTTTTGCGTTTATCCCGGACAAACAGACGGAATGACAGCGGGCTCTGCTTTATTTATATAGATTTTGGCCTATTTACTCAATAGCTTTATAAATTATAGCCTATAGCAAAAAACCCGTGTGCGTTGCAAGGCTTTTAAATAAAAAAAAATTATGTGTGCGTTGTACGCGGTAGGAAAAAAAAGTATAATGAAAAAACAATAAATCTGGAAAAAATTGCCTCTTCCCAATCTTATCGGTGATTCAATTAGAACAGCGTTATGTATTCAAGTAGATGCATCTAAACATATAACTTCTCGGTGAAATGGAATTTTAACTTTCTCTTTTCGGTTAGCCGTTACACTGCTCCCTTCTTACTCAGTATTCGTCCCGAACACAGCTTCCTCCAGGTCCCGTTTTTTCCGATCGAACTTTTTGGAAGCGATAGATGACATCGTTTAACCTCGTGATGACAATGTAGGGGCGCACAAATTTGCAAACTTCGACTCTTTCTACCGTTTTTACTGTTTCTATACTGGTTAGAGGGAATTTTAGAAATTTACTACATTTCAGAATGTGGCTTGGGAAAATTCGTGCGTCATATTGGACCCGCAATTTTGAATTTATAAGCTTTGATCATAAATTCGTTGTTTGCCCTAAAAGCCCCCAGATACCGATTTTCATTGCAATCGGAATACAATTGGAAAAATTCGTCGGCCATATTGGCGCGGCCATTTTGAATTTATAAGTTTTGATCATAAATTCGTTATTTGCAACCTTAAAAACCCCTAGATATTCACTTTCATTGGAATCGGAATACAATTGGAAAAATTCGTCCGCCATTTTGAATTTATAAGTTTTGATCATAAATTCGTTATTTGCAACCTTAAAATCCCCCAGATTTCGATTTTCATTGGAATCGGAACACAATTGGCAAATTCGTCGGCCATATTGGCACGGCCATTTTGAATTTATAAGTTTTGACAACAAATTCGTTATTAGCTACCTTAAAAACCTCTGTATACCAACTTTCATTGAAATCGGAACACAATTTGCGTGGCCATTTTGAGTTTTCGGCGGCCATCTTGAATTTTTTTATAAATTATAGCCTATATGTTATTCTGATATATGAGCTATATTATTGTAAAGTTTCATTAAAATCCATTCAGTAGTTTTTGCGTGAAAGAGTAACAAACATACATACAAACATTCACGTTTATAATATTAGTAAGATTATCCGAGAGCATTTTTCTACTTCCTGTTTAAGCGCCCTACGAAACAAAGTCTCTATGACAAAATTCGATGAACAAGTCGTTGACACTACAGACCAACGGGCCAAACTCCTTGATTTCTTCTTTAACTCTCACCAAAAATAACGTCCGTCGATTGATCTATTTTGGGAAATTCGTGTCAGAAAATTTTAGTATAGTAGATCAGTTTTTAGGACGTCCTGGCTTTCCCCTTGGACCGACTGCACACCATATTACCAAGCAATTAAGTACTAGCCCCGGCCAATGTTGCGTAACTTCGTTGATCAATTAAAGGGTATATGCAATATACTAATGACACCCCAGTCCGCACTGTCCATATCAATATATACAAATTCTTCCAACCCAGATTTGCGATTCAAATCCAACCAACCAAGGCTTGCAAGTAGCTGGCTAGGACCTAAATTTTCAGACTTAAGTTAAAGCGTGATTCTTGGGAATAATTGTTTTAGGGTGTGGGCCTATCGGCATTATCCACTGAGATACAGGCTGTATACGAAAATTTATTTTGAATTTTTTTAATGTATACTTAGGCTGCGTTCGGAAACGTCATTTGCAGAGCAGTAGACGATAGTCATTCGTTCGGTATTGCAATTGATGATAATCAAGAGTTCGGAAATGCAAATTGACTATTGCCAAACGTACGGCAATGCACATTCGCACTGCCTGGTATCGTCAAGTGATCGTCAATTAACTGCGTCGCACAGTCATGCCAAATCTCGATTTCGTGGCCAAAAAACCAAAAATTGAAGTTTCAATTTAGGACTTTTTATGTATCGGAATAGTTAGGTCGGTACCTTAAGTGTTTGGAATGAGCGAGACGAGGGCCGAGTCACCAACATTGCTCGCGTGAGGTGGAGTGCAACATAACCTTCAAGCGAATCGTTTACGAAGCTCACACCTAACACGTTTTTCAAAAAATTTGAATGGTCGGTAGTTTTTTCCTCTCTTAAGATATTTTGGTGATTCCAAATGGACAAAAAAGGAGAAAGTAAGTAGATTCAGACCAATTAATAACATATGATAACGTATGATTGCTTTTAATTTTATCGCATAATTTACAATGTTGTTTTTAATACTTTTTACTTCAAAAAATCATTCTTCAAATATGTAGAAGTAAAATCCTCCACGCCTCCGCTCTGAATTTTGTTTTATGGTGTTCTTCAGTCATTTTTAAACAATTTAAATAAAACTAAACTTGCCCCGGGTTGCCCCAATTTTTTTAATCACATTTTTTAACGCAGCTGCGCACTAGATTTTCAGGCAAAATCAAGTTTTGCTAGTACAGTTTCCAGAGTAAAAAATTCACTAAAACTGAAAAAAAAAAAAATTGTAGGTTAATGAAATTTGGAATGGTGGGAGTTTAGTAATAGGAGAAAAGGTAACCGTTGAGTTCCAGGCCGTACTTTGTGAAAATCACGAGAAAATCCGATTGGAAGGATTTTCCGACGCTTTCCCGGCCGTATCTCGGGAAAAACGTCGAAATTGTAAAAATGTTAAGAGGACAAAATTAAAGCTATGAAAATCCTCGACAAAAAAGGTTATATAAGCTTTTCCCGGAAAACCTCACGTTTGGTCGGAAAATGGAGGGTAAGGAAAAAAATTATGAAAAATTATTTCGTATATATATTGTTTTCTTTATGCAGGGTGTCCCACCTAAAGTTACAAAGTGACGGGGTGTAGATAGGCTTTGGATAGACGAACAAAAAATCATATGAGAGGGGGGCGGAAATCGTAAAGGTTTAGCCACTAGGGCGGTTTGCAATTTTTTTGATAGAGGTTTACATATCACCCTGTATTTTAGTAACCCGATGGCCTACTTCCATGAATTGGGTAGCAGTATACGCAGAATACTCCCACCTATCTAAAACAACAAGGTTGGTTTGGTGTGTTGCAAAGCAAGTCGCATCGAAAATATGCAAGACGTTTTTTGGCGACTTTTAGTATCGTCAGCTTCTCTAATATGTACATATCTAGTGTACATAAATTGCCGAGAGGGAAATTCAAATCATTAGAACCAATTGAATTACTGAAACCGCGCAGCTTTTATTCACAAATCGAAATGCCAATAAATGGAAGCAGTGAGGAAGAAACTGAACACTCTTATGATGAATATTAAGCTGTTTTTGCAAGATGCATCTTTGTTCTGCATTTTGTGTGCTTACATTTAATAAAAACTGATTTTACTGAAATTTACTTTATTTAGATTTTTATTAGTCTACCGTATGTCCATCCATATTACCGAAAAATTATATCCAATTTGACATTAGCGATCTCGAATGCACACACACATCAATTTTTGTCCAAATTTAATGAGCACATTTGGTCCGCCATTTTGTTTTTTGAAAAAAAAAAAAATAATATTTAATTTGAAATCCCTGATCTCAACAACCTTAATGGACTCATTTCCAAAACCATTTGAACAGGATTTCTAATTTTGGCCACAAAATCGAGATTTGGCATCACTGTGCGTCGGCTGCAAAAATGACTGATGCCGTTTGCAGAAGTGACTAGTTTTACTGCGAATTTGATTATTTCGACCACCTGACATTAAAATGATTGCAAGATGGCAGTGCGAATGTGCATTGCCGTACGTTTGGCAATAGTCAATTTGCATTTCCGAACTCTTGATTATCATCAATTGCAATACCAAACGAATGACTATCATCTAATGCTCTGTAAATGACGTTTCCGAACGCAGCCTTTGTAACGGTGCTTCGCTCGGTTCTCTAAACCTCCTTTTTTAACGGAGGGTTCTTGGAAGCTCTTGAGTTGCCTAGGGTCTTGTGAGAACAATAACCATCTTATAAATCGTTAGTCCTTATTTACTAACAATTTTTATCTCTTAACTCTAAGTAACGACTTATTATATCTGGATACCTGTTCCTTACTAGTATGGCAAAGCTTGTTATCTCTGGATACTAATTCAGAATAAATTACTTTGTAACGCAATAAATGTATTCCAGCCTACGCAACAACAAAAGAATACAATTGGAATTAGTTCGTTTGTGTGGGAATTGATTTTAAATTAATTCCGAATTAATTCTTGTTTCCGCTTCTGCCATTTCTTCTAGCTTCGCTCTTTCATCGGCGAATCTCGAGCAGCTAAAGAAGACATTTTATTATTATAAGGAGTGAGGGGGCAACCCATGTGGTGAACACTGCGGCCAAGTTAGGCCTATTGTGTTACGTACCCCACTAGCGGAACAGACTATCGGCCTTCCGAATGAAGGCAAGAAGGTCTTTAATTGATGAAGACCGGACTTGGGCAGGGCTCAAGAACTCTCTGATGAACGTTCTTCTTCTAAGCCAGATCAGAGCAGGACATTCACAAAGAATATGTGTGGAAGTCTCGTCGCCTTCCAAGCAGAGTCGGCATTCTGTCTCTTGAGACAGACCTAGGTTGTGGAGGTGGTACCGCAGTCCTACATGGCCAGTGAGATAGCCCACCAGCAGCCTTAGGTCCGCTCTGTTTAGAGTAATAGTGCCCCTTAAGGCAAAGGGTCTTATAAGATCTTTAGCCTGTCTAAGACCTGGGACTGACTCCCAATAGGCTAGGTTTATTTTCTTAATCCACTCTTCTATCAAAGACTTGGAGGTGGACCAAGAGATGCCACAGAAGGGTTCTGGGCCCTGGAACAACGTCTCAGACCCCTCCCTCGCGAGGCTGTCTGCAGCCTCATTTCCCTCGATACCCCAGTGTCCGGGGACCCAGCAGAGCGAGACCTCGTTTCTTCTGGTCAGGCTCTGGAGTACGTCAAAACACCCTGCTACTATTTTGGAAGAAAACTTCCACGTTGAGAGTGCCTTGATGGCAGCTTGGCTGTCAGAAAAGATTTTAATGTTGGCGCCTTTCAGACCTTTCTCAAGGTTGAGCCTAGCGCAGGTCGCAATGGCATGTATTTCAGTCTGGAAAACAGAGGGCCACTTACCCATTGCAATCGAGACCTTGGAGTTGGGTCCTGGGACACCAGCCCCTGTACCATGTTCCATCTTTGACCCGTCAGTAAACCAGTGGAGATGGTTTGGATCCCTAGGAAGAATAATTTCCTCCCACTCAGAGCGATCCGGGATAATTGTTTTGAATTTCCTTTGGAACCGCAGTTGACTAACCATATGGTCGGATACGCGGCAGATGGAAATGCTTGGGATATTTTTAAGGATATCCATGTGTCCTTTGACCGTATGGGGCCAGTTGGATGAGATCTGAAGTCTCAAGGCACTTATGGCGGCGGATTTCCATATGAAGAGATGCAAAGGGGTCAATCCAATGATTGCTTCCATTGCAGCTGTGGGACAGGTCCGCATAGCTCCGGTAATGGAGAGGCAGGCAAGCCGTTGCAGCTTGCTGCACTTGAGGATCGACGTAACCTGTTTAGTCTTGGGCCACCAAACTATAGCAGCATAGGTGACAACAGGTTTAACGATCGTATTGTACATCCAGTACATCATTTGTGGTGTAAGACCCCATGTCTTACCCAGAAGCCTTTTGCAGGCCCATATGGCCCTTGTGGCTTTGCTGATGACGTAGTCAAGTTGAGCGTTCCAGTTCAGCCTCTTATCTAAAATTACTCCCAAATATTTGACTGAGTCTGAATACTCAACTGTGGTATCCTGGATACAGATAGGACCTAGGTCCACTTTGTAGCGTTTGGAAAAAGGTACCAAGACAGCCTTATTTGGGTTGATTGACAGACCCTCCTTGGTACACCATCTTTGAACTTCTCGCAGTGCCGTTCTCATGACCTCTGTAATGGTCAAGTCAAACTTCCCAGAGACAATGATGGCAAGATCATCTGCATAACCGATGACATCGAAACCAGATTCAGATAGTTTGATCAAGAGTTCATCCACAACTAGTGACCAGAGTAACGGGGATAAGACTCCACCTTGAGGGCAACCCTTAATAGCCTTAACACTAATGGTGGAGACACCTAGGGTAGAAGAAATGTCACGATCTGCAAGCATGGCATTTATCCACTCAATCGTGTGAGGATCCAGATTTCTGAGAGCCAGTGCTCTAGAGATAGAATCATAGCCAGTGTTATCGAAAGCACCTTCGATGTCAAGGAACGCACATAAAGCAGTTTCCTTAGCGAGGAAGGCTTTTTCGATTTTACTGACCAGGTGGTGTAAAGCAACCTCTGTTGATTTACCCTTTGAGTAAGCGAACTGGGAGCTATGAAGAGGGAGAGTGAGCTCCAGTTTGCACCTAATATGAAGGTCTAGCAGCCTTTCCATTGTTTTCAAAAGAAAAGAGGTTAAGCTGATAGGTCTGTACGATTTAGGCAGCTCGAGGGGTCTGTTTCCGTTTCGGGATAAAAACCACCACGACTTTCCTCCAGATGGTTGGAATGTATCCCCAATTGAAGCTGGCTCTAAAGAGACAGACCAGGTTGTTGATGATCAGGTCAAGGCCCTTCTGAAGAAGTGCCGGAAAAATTCCGTCTCCTCCGGGGGACTTATAAGGTTGAAAAGAGGCCACTGCCCATTTCACCTTGTCACGGTTAAGGTTTCCTCATGGTTAGAGGTGTAGGAGCCATCCTCCTTTTTGAGAAGGCCCACTCCGTTGAAGGAGTCTTTAGAAAGTAGCTTTTGGAGTCTAGTCGCCTCTGGTAGAGTCTGAATGCTCTCACAGTGTTTCCGCCAGGCAATCCTTTTGGAACGTCTCAACTCCTTGTTGTAGGCTGTTAGGGTGAACCTATATTCATCCCAATGCCCGGTATGTTTTGCCCTATTGAACAATCTCCTAACATTTCTACGCATTGCAGCTAACCTGTCATTCCACCAGGGCACTTTTCGCGACGACTGAAAGGAAGAAACAGTGTTGCTGTCATGGTAGGAAGAGATCAGCACATCAGTAAGCTGCGTGGCCGCATTCTCCAGTTCATACACTGAGCTGATAGAAGCCGCAAGCTGGTCTGATTTCGAGGCCACAAGCCCCTGAAACTTAGACCAGTTGGTTTTCTTAGGAACCAAAGAGGAGGCGCGGATATGTGGAAGGCCCACAATGTCAAATCTAATGTGCAGATGATCGGACAGTGAGGCCTCGTCCAGAACACGCCAGTTTTCAATCCTGTCGGATAAAAGCCTGCTCGTGAAGGTGAGGTCCAGCACCTCCTTTCTACTAGCAGTGATAAAAGTGGGTTTGCATCCTCTATTTGCAATATCTATGTTATTCATAACAAGAAATTCTAGAAGACACTCACCCCTTTGGTTTACATCGGTACTCCCCCAGATGGAGTGGTGAGCATTTGCATCACAGCCGATGACGAATTGCCGGCTCGTCTTGCGACAGAACTCAATGAGATCTTGAACCTCCTGGGGTGGCACTATTGCTACATCCCCCGGAAAGTAAGCGGACGCAAGAACGATTTCTTGGAATCCGTTGGCGGTGGGAACCGCAACCGAGATCGCCACTAGATCTCTGGAAATAAAGTTAGTAATGGAGAGATGAGTGACACGATTGTCAATTAAAAGGGCAGCGCGAGGCGCCCCGCATCTCCGATCATATACTAGTTTACTTGAGCCAGTGGTAAGTCCTCTGACTTTACCATCGGTTACCCAAGGCTCCTGAATGAGAGCAAGGGTAAGGTGCCTCTCCGCGTAAGTCTTGCACAGGGTGGAGGATGCCCCTTTCGCATGGTGCAAGTTTGCTTGGAGTGCCCTTATGGCGCTCATTTTTTCTCCAAGGAGCGTTTGACAAGCCCGGTCTTCTTGGCTTGTCTAGGACCCTTTGTCCTACCGTTTTTGCCCTTGGGGGGTGCTGATTTGCCCCGTGCTCCGACTCCAGGTTCGGCAGGTGTGTTCTTTGTTCGCCCAGCAGTTTGCTCTGCTACAGGCTCCCTGGCGCATGCTGCAGATGCGGGGGCCGGATTTGGAACACCGCCAGATGGACCTGGAGTCGTTGTGAGAGCAGCTCCGCCGTCAGATGGCCCTATGGCCTCGGCATTACTGCAGTCCTCGGTGACAGCAGAAGCATTTGGGGGTGCTAATTCAGACCCTGTGGTCTGAGTGTCACAAGACGAACCCTGCCCTCGTGGCTGCTTCTTCGAAGGATCTTTGTCCTTGAGAATTAGTCTGGTATGAGAAAACCGATAGGCGATTTTCCCTTTAAGACTAATTAACTTAGTCATGGAAGCGGTATCCACTACCATGACCAAGTGAAGTGTGTTTTCATTTACCCGCCTCTGGACCACTTTCCACTTGTCAGCGGGAACCGAGTTTTGTGCAGCGATAGTAGCCAGCACTTTCTCGTTGCTTAAGGTACCACTCTGGGGGAAATAGCCACGAATGACGTGGGTTTGAGGGAAATTACCCTCTTCCACCAGAGTGATATCAAGAGCAGAGAGAAGACATGCTCTGCGTCTTTTTCCATCCCTGAGCATACCGAACACAACAATGAATCATCGTGCCTGAAACGGTGAAAGTATTTCCTAAACCCCCATGCCCACACAGGAACTGCGTGCGGTCGTAGCTCAGTTCTCCACGCTCCATCGTAATCCGTATTTCCGCGTTAGAGATAAGTGCTCTTGCCCCCTTTTATTTCCTAGAACGCTTCGTGCACATACAATTTGATGTCAGCTGGGGGTTTTCCCACCCCAATGTTAGTCGCGAACCCGATCGCCACTGCTTCTTTTACAAGACGAAGCCCCAATACATCATTGTACAATGTTTTGCACAAGAGAGGGCCCATGTTGGAACCTCGCATGTTGTCCTGAACATATTCGGACCATCTTCCGAAGGAAGCGACCTACCCTGAAGATAGTCGTCCACTGCCCGCACTAGGTACTTTGGTGTACCTACTTTGACGAACGCCTGAATTATTTTGCTCCACCTCGTGGTTTTAAAAGCATTTTTTACGTCGACGGCTATCATTTTTCTCTAAGGCGGCTCTTGCTATGCCCACCACCATGTTGACTGCATCAATCGTTGACCTTGCCTTTTTGAAGCCGAATTACTTGTCCGACAGGCCTCCTACCTTTTCGGCGCTAGGGAATATCCTGCTGCAAATCGCCCGCTGGAAGAGTTTGCCTATATAACTAACGAGACATATCGGTCTGAACAACGAAGGGTCCCCTAAGGGATTATTCGCCTTCGGTAGGAAGACGAGTTTCTGTTGTTATCATTGCTCCGGGAAGATCACCTCGCATGCTGAAAGGAGTTTAACGAACCTGTCTGGCTCGGTTGTAGCTGGTTGGTGAACCACTTTATTTGTTATTATATCCATGCGGGGGGCCTTATTGATGGCTACCTTTTTTGCAGCCTCCAGAATCTCTTCTGCGGTAATCGCAGGTACGTCTTCTGGATCCACCTGAAGGGTGGTCGTTCGCCTGTTTCTGTGGAGACAGGACATACACTATACTCTGGAGCAGCGCGGGGCAGGTGATCGGCGGAGAGCGTTTGCCCTTGACCGCTGGTATAACCAATTTATAGACCCAGGGTCCGAGTTTTGAAGTGTTCGGATTTAATTCTAGCTCAGCCTTTTTCTTGCATTCTTACGTCTTTTAGAGGGTTCATCGAAATCCGGACGGTTCCGATTTCTTTGAGTTTACCTTCTCGATTTCAGGCAGGCGCGTTACATGCCTGTTTCACTGAATCTTCAATTCGTTCTGCCAATTCCCTAGCACCTCCAGCCGACCTCACATTATGCAGGTTTACTTCCTTGAACACCTCTGTCACGAGTTTCTTCACAGCCTATCCTCTAGCCGTTCGGCACCTAGGATTCCTCACGCCTTTACCCTGACCCATCTCGAAGATGATGGATTGGTGGTTGCTGTGCCTGTACACATCGCTCACACGCCACTGCATGTCCTTCACCACTGAATCGCTCACATAAGTGATGTTGATTACAGATGTTCTCCCACCCCTTTGGAAGGTGTTTTCGCTTCCGGTGTTGACTAGCACTACGTTCAATCGCGAGAATACTTCTAGTAGTATATGCCGTCTTGCATTCGTTTGCCGACTGACCCATTCGACAATCTAAGCATTAAAATAGCCCGCTATTATTTTCGGGCAATGGCAACTAGCCTGAATTAGTCTTAACGATAGCCATGTTAGTTTACATAAATATTTCTACGTAATCCACTTGGCTACAAACCAATCTAAAAAGAATCAAAGGTAAATTTCAAAGCTTCCTATAGATTTTTAGTAATTGCTAAAGGCCATTCATACACGAGGGATCATGGTTCTGCAACCAAAAGCTTTGCTGCAAGTTTCCTGAAAATACACGGAGCAATAGCAAAGGAAGCAGCTTTTGTGTTGCTACGCGATGATTGTTTGTATTAGTGAGATGTCAAATATTTTTACTCTGTTTAAATCTGTTCATTACTTATAATTTTTTTAAATTTGAAAGTTTATTATACCCCGGCTTCACCGCCCTAATTTTAATCAAGTTCACTTCAATATGCAAAAGTGGCTTCACCGGCATTGTTCAGTAGAGAAAGCTTCGTGTGTGACGTATTACATTTGAAAGCTCCTTTATAGAGATGGAAAATGGAATTTTCAATGCTTTGTGGGATTTAAATTTTTTATTTAATAATACCTATTATAAAATAAATGTAATTGAGTATATATTTATTCATTGACAGACATCTATACTTCCTTTTTTGATCCATGTTTATTTTTTCAAAGCTC
Organism: Thereva unica; assembly: GCA_949987705.1. Taxonomy (NCBI): domain Eukaryota; kingdom Metazoa; phylum Arthropoda; class Insecta; order Diptera; family Therevidae; genus Thereva; species Thereva unica. Next base: position 23,157,695 of record OX465284.1, on the reverse strand, counting down.
TTACTTTAACTGTCATGTAATAATACATCAGTTGCCATGGAAATATTCCAATTTTTTACTCTCTTTTGAGCGAGCTTTTACTTTGAAACTCAATTTCATGTTCTGTAGGTCCAAAGCAGGCATTTTTTCCTGACTTTAAAATGTGAAAAATGTATGGGAAATCAGGAAATTTTAAAGTACAGTAGACTAATTTGCTCGAACTTGCGAAAATTTGGCGGTGAAGCCGGGGTATTACATATTTTTAACTCCATGGCAACGCATTAATTCTTATTTGTGTGAGTGCGTGCTTTCCGTGTTCGCAGGTCAAAACCAGGAGCACAAAACTCTCCACTGAAGCACGAAACTCTCCAATTAATTCATTCCCGCACGCCTCCCATGCCCAAAAAGAGCTTTTGCTCCGGAACCATGATGAAACACTGATAATTTGTGTGAATTTCAATAGGCAGGATTTGGAAAATGTTCTTTTAACATAATAAATATATTTTGTACTCTTATAAAAGGAATAAAAATTAAATAATATAAAATTGTATAACCTATAAAATTGTATAATCTTTATATTCTATTAAATTTAATGATTATTTGACCTATATTAACCACCATTTCAATACAACAAATGAATAAACAACAAAACGCCTCAAGATATTAATAAGTCCTTATCATGGTAATAATATCCAGAGTAATTTATATACACATAATCACTGATGCATATATCTATTATAGAATAACAAATAGTTCTATAAATTGCCAGAACTATGTTATCTAAGCTAACATTTACTATTATTACATCTAAAGCAAATATTCACATACAACTTTGTAAAATGGTTAAACAGTTTTTAGCTAAAATAAAAATAAAGAGTCCTTCAATTGACAATAGATGACGAAACTTGAAATATTCCGCAGTAGAAAACTTTAAATTCCCTTTATATTCCTCCTCGGAAATTCACAAAGTTTTGTCTACTTGCAATCTAAGTTTAACAATTACTTCCCTTATCCTAAAATCCATTGTCTAAGAAAATGATGTTAAAGCTTTAAATAAAATGAAATTGTCAATCACATTTTGGTGTAATCCTATATATAATTACAAATTGTATCAAATGACAACTTTTAAACTACTAACACACACACAACCATGCATTCCAAGAAGTATTAAAACCATTTAAAACTCGAAACATTCTAAACACTTGAACAGTTGAAAACTTGCTCCAACTGAAGTTTTGTCCAATTGTGTGTATGTATGTGTGTTTTGGCCACTAGAGCAGAGCCAATAAAACTTATGCTCTAGAATTTATTGCTAGATATGAAAGGATATCTGGCCGTCTGGCAATACTCGTCACTCGTTCCAACTATGGGTGGTGCCATTACAGTGGGATTTAATGGAAAATCCTTCTAAACGACACAATTAAGAAGTTTCTCATAAAAGTTTGAGTCCTTACCCTGCCGGGACATATATATTATATCAATAAACACGCCGTCAAAAATCCAATTAAGTTGCGCAAAATTTGCGGTCAACCCGAATGGCCGTGGAACCTAATCCTGCGAGCAGGGTATCCATTGGCAGAGGGTCGAAAAATGATATTTCTTAGCTTTTCGGGGCCCGCCCACCACCACCACTTCAGAAATACAAAAAAAAAACACAAACAAGATAAAAAATATATAAATAACTAAAAAAGGATAAATAAAAGGAAGAAAATGAGAGCGTAACAAGGGGTGTATTCTAAGGGGATTGTGCACTGGGGGTTGTTATTTTCCGGAGGCGATATTTCGATATTTTTACACCCACATGTCCTTCTTTGTTCTTCTTCTTATATAGTGATAGATGCATGGGTGGTCCTGGGGCTAAATTGTGTAATTATTTTTCTTGCAGTCTCAAGGCTATCTTCACGGAATGTCTTCGTTCGTTCGTTCATCTTGGGGGGATGTTTTTTGGCATTTTTGTTGCTTCTTTGCTTCCACCCCCCATACCCAAAAGATGGGTGGGCTGATATCTTCATAATAAGAAAAGCAATTCCGTTTGTGAGATGTTTGTTGCTAATCGTATTATATTCATCTAAAAAAAACGCAAAATAAATACATTTATAACAAGGAGAAGAAAAGCTACGCACTTGCATTTGTTACTCTCATACCGTGGGTGCCAGGGGTTGTAAGCACAAACACGTCTTCTTGATTCCTTTCAAATAAAACTGGAACAGATACAAGATAAAATTATTGATTAGAAGTCATTAACATGTATGAAAGTGTCGTCTTTCTAGCTGTTTACCACCCACCATCCATGTTCCATTTCCACAAAAAAAAAATGTCGAATTTATATTTACGTCAATTATAAGAGGGAAAATAATTATTATCGGAGGTGGTCGGTCGTATGCCATTAATGTTTCGCTTCCCCGAAAAAAAATTTATGCTCTTTTACTTTTATATAATTACACTTTTGGAAATATTATTAAAAACCTTTTAACTGTGCGAGGAATTTTACGCTATTTTGATGTTGATTAAATGAAGTTAGTCTTAGGCGATTTATTAGAGATTTTAAAAGAATTTCATTTCTAAGAAAAAAAAATATATTTAATATTGTAAAATAAATTCGCTGGAGAATGCTCACAAAATTATTTAAAAGTATTCCTTAAAATCATTACAAATTTAACAGCTTTAATCAGATTTTAAAAATTTCTAGGAAATACTTAAAGCAAAATCAAGCACATTCGAGCTGTCTTTCACTAAAGTTAAAAGCAGACGTTAAAATACTCCATGGGCACAAGAAACTCCCCATATTTTCCACCTCCATCAATTGCTGGAAAGAACTTTATATGATGCGTTCGTTCGTGTATAGGATATTTAAAAAGCTTTTTTAACTTTAAGCTTAATATTTTTTATTAATGTCTCAAAAGCTTGGAAAAATCATTGACGTCATAAAAGCTCTTCGCAATTATAATTACGTCACAAAAGCTTTATCACAATTAAAATGCTGTGATGTACAGGGGTCGACTATCAGGTGTCAAGCCGAATCCCACGCAATCTCATGTAAGGAAGAGGGAGGTCCCGGCAAATATCATCTAACTTTATTTTCTCAATAAACAGCGTGAAATTACTTAAAAACTGGACGGATTACTTAAGTAGAACATGTTTCCCCACTAAAGAAAGGCCCCATTCACTTACAGGCAGCCGGTAGGCAGTGGCCTGTTAAGCCCGGTCTGCCGGTACGGCCCGACGAAGACCAATGATTACTCAGTCTGACTGAAGGATGATACTTCATGTATCGACCTAACAAGCCGTGGCCTGCAGGGGAAGTCATGATAACCTAAGTCACATAGGCGAAGACGAGAGCTTAGCCTAGCAGATTGTTAATTCAAATGCAAATATGTTCATGGCCTCAACGAAAGCTTCAAGGCAGCTCCTAGACTGACTCCATGAATACCCGCGAACAAGCGCAAACGTTAGTGTAGATGGTTTTCGCGTCTTTCTCTCCGTTTTGTGTGGTGATACTAGGCGTCAAGGCGAAAACTTTCAGCCACGACCTGCCGGCGACCTGTGTATAAATAGGGGCCTTAAGATATAACTAAATCCTACACAAAAATTTTTAGGTGGTTATGCGAACTCCAAAAAGTGGCATGGTAGCCCCGCGATTGTTTAGTTCCCACCAGCCATCCAAACGCTCGACTCGGCGAATACTGCAGCGTACGAGCCAAGCAGCACTGACCCACGAAAAGGCCCTTAGAATATAGAACTACTGGAAGGGACTCGCCGAATTTTAGCGTAATGAAATTCTTGTTGAGCGAGGGCTTACGTTATGGTAGTTGTGTGTCTACTACAAGCGGAAAAGCGAGTGTGATAAGGAGGAGGGGAAAGGAGTCTATTATGTCTATAAGAAAAACAAACATTTTTCTATTGTTTTTTGTAATATTAGGGGTCTCCTTTCGAACTTCTCTCACGTGATGTGCCACCTACATATCCATGCCCCGGCCATTCTCGCACTAAGTGAGACTCAAACCACCGATTCTGATCTTGATCGATTTCAGGTGACTGGGTATAGCTTAGTGCACAATTTCTCCGACCATAGGGGTGTCGCCATGTATGTTAGGAATGACGTGGCTCTCCAGAAGGTGTGCAATAGTACATCTTCTGACTTTAATTACATATGGGCTAAAATAATTCTTCGTAGCCACGTCATATTCTTCTGTTTTCTTTACAGAAGTCCTAATATAAGTAATGAAGCCTCGACGTTAGCCTTTGATGCTATATCTGAACGAATCTCCGGATTTTTACTTTCCCATCCGGAGAGTGAAATCATTGTTGCGGGTGATTTTAACGTTCATAATGCCAATTGGCTAAATTACTGGAATGGCACCAGTGTTTCTGGCAAAGACGCCGAGATCTTTGCAGACTTAAATAATCTACACCAAATTGTAAATTGTCCGACACGAATTCCGGATGTTTCAGGTCACGGAGCTCATCTGCTTGACCTATTTCTCACTTCGCATCCAACTCGATATTCCGTCGAGGTGAGCTCACCCCTTGGCAACTCGGACCACAAACTAGTCAGTGCCAATTTCCCATATCCATCCTCCATTCCAACCGGCACAGTTCCCAAAAGAACTGTCTGGCACTATGGGAAAGCCAACTGGTTGGGTCTCACTCGCTTCTTTCAAGCCACTGACTGGAATTTGTGTTTCCGTGGTGCCAGTGCGAACTATGCTGCGCTCTGTATTAACAAAATAATACGGGCAGGAATGTGTTTGTTCATTCCTCATTCTACTAGGTCTATAAAGCCTAGGCCAAATAGATGGTTTAATGGGGAGTGTAAGAACGCAATAAAAGCTAAGGAAGCCGCCTATAGAGCGTACAAATGTTCCCCAAATGACTCACTCACTCACTATGTGATATCGAGAAACTCCTGTAATTCCATCATCAGGAAGGTCAAAATGTCATTTGACGAAAATGGAAAAAGGGTGGTTTTCAAAATGGGGTTTTAAGGTGTTAAATCAAACCTTACATACATTTCATGAAAATGGGGTTGTAGAGCAACCCTTTGCGAGCCAAATGGTCAATCAAAATATTTCTAGGACCATTGTGGGCCTTGTTCAACCTTTTTTTGTGAAACAGGTGTTTTTACATTTTTGAGATTTACTCCAAAAGTTACCATTATTTCTCCATGAATTTTTTATTGTAGGTAGGCACCATCAGTGGCCACAATTTAAGCCCTGACACAAGGTTCTACGATAATTACACTCCCTATAATTAAATGTAAAAAACGGCAATTTTTAATGGGTTTTGAATTTTTCTGCAAAAACCTGTTGATCGATTTCAATGGTCCAAAACTCATAATTTTCGTTTTTTTAAGCACTATTATGTAGTATTTTTTGTTTTCCAAAACAATATTTTTTTCGGACCCAAAACGTGGAAAAACGTGTTTTCGCTACAATTATTAGCTTTTTACCACCAGTTGCCCTGGACCAATTTTACCCAAAACACATTCATTGAATTCCTACGATTTTTCTCTTAATTATAGCGTCAAGAAATCGCAGGGTAGATTTATTTCAACTTTTTTGCTATTCTTCCTGGACTATTGGTTGCTCTAGATATATCCAAGGCTTTCGACAGAGTATGGCATCCCGCTCTGCTGCTTAAACTCCAAGCTATTGGTGTCGACTCAGTTCTAAGGAACTGGATTGAGAGCTTTCTTTCCAGCCGTTCAATCATGGTAGTGTTGGATGGCGTCGAATCCAACCCTCATTCCATCTCGGCCGGCGTTCCCCAAGGCTCGATTCTCTCGCCTGCCCTCTTTCTTATATTCATTAATGAACTGCTCTCAATCCCCTCCCACCCACTTCACAGTTTTGCCGATGACGGTACTCTGCGTTACTCCCACACCTTCGATAATATAGGACAAGCACGTGCCAGACCTTGTCCCGTAGACCGTGAACTCATGTCCAATTCTATTAACGGGGACATTGAACTTATTCTTGCTTGGGGCCGCAAGAATCGTGTCGAATTCAACGCAACCAAAACTAAGTACTGTCTCATCTCTACAAAAACTTGCACCACCCTTTCCTCTATCTCTGTGGACAAAAAGAATGTAATGGCTGACCCATCTCTAAACATCCTAGGCGTAACCTTATCTTCAGATCTGCGATGGAATAATCACATATTCCAAATCGCCAAACAAGCTTCCCAATGCCTGGGTTTCCTCAAGAGATGCAAATTCCTTCTTCAGCCAACTGCTCTGGCTACAATCTACAAGTCCTTCATTCGGCCCCGCCTTGAATACAACTCGTATATCTGGGCGGGTGCCCCAAAAACCACCTTGGCTTGGCTGGACAAGGTACATAACCGCGCCATCAAACTCATTGGCGATAGCACCCTTTGCTCCTCCATCGTTCCTTTAAGCCATCGCAGGAATGTAGCAGCCCTTAGCAAATTTTACCGCTATTACCATAGCGACTGTTCCACTGAAATCAGAAACCTCCTGCCTACACGGCAAATTTTTTCCCGCAACACAAGACTAGCCAACTCGGCTCACCCCCATACGCTACAGCCCTCCTCTTCGCGCACATTACGTTTTAGTAGTTCGTTTATAAATAGAACAACTCGATTGTGGAACTCTCTTCCGCAGTCGGTGTTTCCGAACTCATATAATATCTTAGAGTTCAAACGCAAGGTTCATCGACATCTACTCACGCGCACCCTCCAGACCCCTAACCTATCCTTTCTCCTTTATCCTTCAAATCAAGCTTACTACTAGACACTGACCATTACTTGAACGACATGACAGACATGTAGTACAAAGGGTGATTCCAAAGCTTGTATTTACCACATAAAAAAAAAGTATAATTATTAGTTATCTCAAATAAAATCTGACTTTTTTACACGCCGTCACTCCGGATTCCTATCAGCTTTGGGGCCTTGGAGATGTACTACACTTTCCTCTACGTCCGGATTCTTACAGTTTCTGCAAAAATCGTAGATAACAAGACCTAAGCGGGCATGCGTCTCTATCAGACAGTCCGGTCAGCACTCCCACTATAAATTAGAGTTCTGGTCTCCCGAGGCTTAGCAGTGAAGTGGTCAGCCTAAGATCATAAGAGGGCCAGGCTAATTTGGCCAAGGTGCATTTATCAAGATCCTTCTCATGCTTTTTTCGCTTATTGCAATATGTGCTGTTTGTATCGGAGTTTAAAAGTGGGCCAAGCCCCACCAGCCCCTTCCTTTCCTGGAAGGAGAGTAATGGTCTTGCTTTTCCTAGCCACTTCGTCGGCTTTCCAATTTCTCTCTATGTTTCGGTGAACGGGCGCCCATACGAGGAGGGCCTTGAGCCGCTGAGCAATCTTGTTAAAAGATTTGCGACATTAAGCGATAGCTCTAGAGCTGTTTGTGCAAGAGCGCAGGGTTTTTGGATCCGCCTGACTATCTGAGAAGTAGACAGTCCGATTCCTGCCGCCTTACTGGTTGATTAGTAGAACAACTTCATGTATGGCTAGAACATCCGCTTGGTATACACTGCAGTGATCAGGCAGTCGGAAGGACACTTCAATCCCAAGCTCTGGTGAAAAGACACCTCCTTCTACCCGAAACTCGAACTTAGAGCTATCAGTAACGAAGTTTATCTTCTTCTTCCCTTTTAATTCCTCATGGGACATAAGGCCAAATCTAAATGAAAAGTAACGCAGAAGTGAAGTAGACGTTACTTCCACTGAAGGTTACTTCTATTTTGGTTCCTCTCATACATTCATACGCAATGGTACCTAACTTCACTTCACTTCACTTCCCATTTTGGTGTGGCCTATAGGGCGGAAACAGTTGGCCTCCACCGGACTCTGTTTTGTGCGACAGCTCTTACCTCCGACCAGGATCTTCCAGTTGTTGTGGCCCCTGTTAATAGGGTTCTTCTCCATGTTGTTCTAGGTCTTGCGACGCTAGATTTTCGTTTTCGCGTCGCAAGATATGGCTAACCCAATTCCATTTCCTTCGTTTGATTTGGTCTTCTATCCTTTCTTGGCCAGCACGGCGCCATAGTTCTTCATTTGAAGCCGCAATTTGGTGTTAGTTGAGATCTCCGTTGATCTCCATATGCAGAATACGCATTCATATGCGCTTCGTGCTATATTTATTCTGGAACTGACGTCTTCCTCTGCCTTGTCATTTTCGGTAATAATACTACCGAGGTAGCAGAATTTACCTACCAGTTTCACGTCACGGTTATTCAGCGCTGTCCGTTCAATGGTGTTTGCATTTATCCGCATTTTTTTTGCTTTAGTCGGTTTTAGCTTTAAGCCTGCTGGACTACCGAGCCGAACACTTTTTCATAGTCTTTGATTATTTCTATTACGCTCCTTTAATCCCTCATGGGACATAAGGCGGACTCTGCGCGAAAGCTCTCAGCTCTAACCAGTATGGCTTTAGTGGTATCGAGTATTATGAAGTTGGAGCAACTTTGTGCCGAAAGTGCGGATCAGTGATCCTTTGGCCGCCTGCAGAAGGACGTTCGCCCTTCTGTTGTGGGTCGGGAACCCCTTGGCAGGAACAATTGATACATCCGCGCCCGAATCATTCAGAATATCTATCCGATTGTTAGTGTCGCGGACGATTTTGCGGGCTTCGGATCAACGCCAGTCTGATGATGCAACGTTACAGCACCTCTCATACTTTGTCCGCCGTCTCTACAAGTTTGGCCAATGTTTGGTCAGCAACAGTAGCCATCGTGATCTGGATGGCCTGTGGGAGCCTCTTCTTCCGCAGGGGCCGGATCAGATGTTTGTTGACTGTTGACGATCCACCTGCTAGTCCTTTGAAAACCTGGAGGAAATCCGCTGTTTTACTTCCGTACTCCTTATCTATTGCTCCCACATGTTCCCAGAAAAGGAAGGATGAAGAGGTTAATGGGAATGAGGAAATGCTACCTGCCGGATAAGAAGATGATTCAATCTGATTTCACAATTTTAATTATAATTAAGCTGATTTGTGCGATTAATATGTTTTGTTAAAATTGTTGTGCTGATCCAAGTGACTTTTTTCTACCAAAACCCTATAACGAGTTTGCATCATTGCCTCAACTATGGTTCTCTCCTCTTCAGTTAAGGCTTGGAAGTCAAAAAGTACTCTTTGGGTTCTGACACTTTTCAGACTAAGGTTGATTCTTTTAAAGTAATAATGCTACAACACTATCACATCTGTTTGCAAAACTTATAAATTTTTATTCAGGAGCTTGTTGAAAAGAATCTTCCCCTTTCTATCAATAAATTTCCCCAGCAAATGTGTCATATTTCTAAATCTAATGCATATTCAGTCGCGGACAGTTGTTTATGAATATTTATTGAATACTGCTTCGATTGGTTTAAAAACCATAAACAATAATTTGGTGGCAATCTTTTTTAAAAATCAAAAACGTTTGAATCTTGATTGGTGCACCCTAATGCAAAAATTGTTTATGTCTGGGCTATGCATCAACTTCATGACACTGCATCAAAAATTTTGCTGATATTTGAAATTTAATGTCCCAAAAGACAAACTGTGTGATGACATTCTGAGTGCAAGCTCATGAATTAAGCTTCGGCAGGATTGATTTAAAAGTCTGCTCTTTGCAGACATACAGGTTCGACACCGACGAGATGTGATAGATGATCGAATAGTAGTCACTAAATCTCTTGTGATCCTGGCCTGTCTAGCGCACTGCAAAGGTCCCATTAATAAAATTAAGGACAACACCTGTGTGACAAAGTACATTACGCATTGAAATCGAGTTCGACAGTTTTCCAATACTTGATTTCAAAATAGAAGTTGCTTATGATGACTGCTAGGTGTCGCATATTTAAAGTTGTTTTCTGCACACAGCTTGGTTCGCATTATGTTTTCACTAAACAAAAACATGAAAAGGGTTCTTCACTTTAAGGATTATTTTTTTAAACCAAGCCACCATGAAAAAAACATCATGCAAAAAGTAAATCTGTTTTCATTTGCTTTTTTTTTTTTTCAGAAAACAGAAGGAGTTAACAATTAGTCAGAAAAAAAGGGTCAGACTTATCCGTTGATATGAGCAAAAAAATATACCCTCACACATTTTTAATTCTGTGAAAATATCTTTCACCAAATAAAAAGTCCTTGTTCAAAAAGGAAATAATTGAGAATTTTACACTTTTCAAGAGTCGGCCATTATTTCCACCATTAAAAAACTCTCCCCGTGCAGACTGTAGACGGTAGTCCTGTATAAGGTAGTCCTGTTTCCAGCAGGCAAATAAGCTCTCTATTTGAGTTGTGACTGACTCCTGAAGGTGGCAGGACATTAAGGACGCCCGTAATTTGTAACGCAAATTGCTGTTTAGCATTTTTTTCTTCTTCTTCAAATGTCACAGGAGTGTTGACTGTTTTTTTTCGTTTTTGTTGTTGTTATTGTTTTATGTATGTGTGTGTCTTAGGACACAAAAAAAATTCTGTAATTATTCGCAAACGTGAGCAGTGAATGAGAGCAAGCTGCTGTACCAACCAAATTGCTGAAACGGGTCGCCCAACCGTGTGCTAATTAATGGCCGTATTCTAATTCCACTGTGAGGAAAAAGCATGACCTGTGAAAACAAAAATGGAAAAACAGAAAAATAAGTTATATACATTTTTTTTTGCAAAGACAGAACACAAGAAAATATCCTGGGAGGTCCTTTTCTTGTTGCAAATTTCAAACTTTATTAAAGAAACACAAATTTTGTAAAATTACAACGCGTAAGTTTTGATGGAGGTCGACGAGGAGTTTAAATTTAGTTCAAAAATGCGCGAGTACCATCCACACACACACACACACGCACACACAAAAAAATAACCATAGAGAAGAAATTGTTTATTCCTTAAGAAAAGTGAGTGGAATTTTAATCCGAAAGGATCTTGCGTAAATAATCTCCTTCCCATCATTCGGTCCACATCCTTTTAATATCAAATCTTGGGGGAACCTTCGTCTTTATGCCGCTGTCAGTCAACTCACGCATGCTGTGCTTTGTTGAAGTGAAAAGACTGAGGGGAAGCTTCAAGGCATGGTGCAAAATTATATGAGATGGAATGGTATGGTGGCAAAATAACAGATGGAATGGTCAAAGTGTTCAGGGCAGATGATTAGCATTGGTTTAACAAAGGAAAAAGCACCCAAATTTTTCAATAAGCTCTAATAAAAAGATTGACAGTAGATACGAGATAGGATGTGAGTCTAATGTGGTATGTAATGGAGGGTATGCCATCGTTGTCTAAATTATAAATAATGTAAATTCAAATTTGAATTTATTCAAAAGGAGAAAGTGGCAATCAGTGGTAGAAACTAAATAATTAAAAAACAAGGCATTTTTCTACTCCTTATATTTTTCTCGGCTTAGTGTAGGTTGTATCTGTACAACTTCCCAGAAGGGAATAGAAGTACTTTTAAAAGTACTTCTAGAAGTACTTCTGCAGAAGCAGTCCAGTACTTCCACCCAGTACAAAAAAGACATTACATTAACACGGCGATGGCCTAGGCGGGAAGTACTTCTTTTTTCCCTTCCATAGAATGAGTTGAAGAAGCACTTCCTCTTCCTCCCCATGTCATTTAGAAGTACTTCCACTCAGTACAAAAATGACGTTACATTAACACGGCGATGGCCAAGGCGGGGAAGTACTTCCATTTTCCCTTCCATAGAATGTGTTTTGGAAGTACTTATACCACATTTATTATTGAACTCATATACAAAGTGATTATGATGTAAATTTTTGAAATAATTTAGTCGGGGGAGGGGTGAAGGGGTGGGATTGGTGGTGGTAAAATTAAACGATTTATAATTTTTTTTTAATTTTAATAAAACAGAAGTAAAATAAACATGAATTCAAATATATGTATGTATGTACATTAAAGTTAAAAAACCTAATGGCTGAGATAACTGAGATGATTAACAAAGTAAACGATCAGCTACGAAGTTACACATGCGTTACACAGCTACATGCGTTTTGCGCGAAATCAAACGCATGGTCACTAAACCCATTCTTCTCTGCATTACTAAGAAGTACTTCCAGAAGTACTTCTTTGGTATTTAAGAAAACACTAAATAAAGAAGTACTTCCAAATCTACTTCCCAAAGTAAGTGCTTGCGATTTTCCCTACTGGGTTTATTTAAAATGAAGTTCACATTAAGTTTATTATAGTAGTAATAGTAATGCAAATAAGTATTTATTGGCTAGTAGTATATTGCAGACGGCGGAAGTACTATCCTCGATTCACACGCCTTGACAGCTCACTTCGAAGTGATGATTTAGCAAACAGGTTGAACCTGGGCTGCCACACGAAGTGTGTATCGACTACAGTAGTGTATTCGTACGATTAATTAAGCAAAGAATACACTAGTTAAATGTGGACACAACAACTACTTTAATTCAATGACTACCCCATTATTAAAGTTCACTCTTGCAATTTAATATCTCTCACTAATAACTGATATTTACCGCCCCTTATAACTCACTAATTAAATACACATTTTTGCAATCGATTAGAACTCTTTTATTACTTTTCTAATCAAAAAGTCACTGACTCTATCGTTTATCTAGATTCCAACGAAAACAAACATGACAGGCAGTACGGCTTTAGACCAAAAAGGTCTACTGGCGACCTTCTTGTCTGTCTGACCGCGCATCTCAACCAAAGCATCCATAGCTTCGGCGAGTGTGGTCTGGTTGCTCTAGATATTTCCAAGGGTTTCGACAGAGTACGGCATCCCGCTCTGCTGTCTCAACTTCAAGCTATTGGTATCGACTCAGTTCTAAGGAACTGGCTTGAGAACTTTTTTTCTAGCCGATCAATCAAGGTAGTATTGGATGGCGTTGAATCTCGGCTGGCGTTCCTCAAGGGTCGATCCTCTGCTCTTTTTCTTATATTCATTAATGATTTGCTCTCAATCCCCACCAACCCACTTCATAGTTTCGCCGATGACGATTCTCTACTTTACTCCTACCCCTTGTACAGCATAAGACAAGCAAGCACCAGACCATGTCTCTTAAACCGTGAGCTCATGTCCAACTCTCTTAACATGGAAATTGAACTCATTCTGGATCGGGGACGCAAGAATCGTGTCGAACGTAACCCATTGGAAGCAATTAGGTACTGTCATATCTCACCTGGACCTTCCCCTATTTCAATGGGCAAGATAATGCAGCAGCTGATCCATCTCTTAACATCCTGGGGGTGACTTTTTCATCTGGTTTGGGATGGAATAATCATATACACCAAGTCGCCAAACAAACGTATCAAAGCCTCGGATTCCATAAGAGATCAACCTCATTGGCGATAGCACCCTTTGCTCCACGATCGATCTTTTAACGCAAAGTTCACCGACATCTACTCACGCACCCTCCAGACCCCCAACCTAACCCTTACCTCCTATCCTTCAGATCAAGCTTACTAGTAGACATTGCACCACGACTTGAACGACATGGCAGATTAGTGGTACAAAGAGAGACTCCTTAGCTTGACCATGTCCTATACAAAACGGTAAAGAATCACTCATTTAAGCGAAAATTTAAACTTCATGAGTCAACCTTTATACTATCAAGATAGCTTAAGCGGAGTCTGGGGTTGCATGAAGGGAAATACGATGAGCCTTGCGATAAATACTGCATACTGTGCGAGGGGCTAGTCTTATGTTGCGAATAAAACATTAGAAGGTCATTTATATCCGTGGAACAGTCATTGCAGTAAAACCAGTAGCCTTTTCCGAGACTTTCTACATTTCGGCAGTAGCAATTCGCGACGTATCGCGAGGTCACTTATGCCTCTTTGTACCGGAAGGTATGCAGCTTCATATCTTGGGAGCCATGAACGACCTCTCGCATCCAGGTGCTCGAGGCACAACGAAGTTAATCAGATGCGTCTGACCCAGTCTTCAGAAGGGCTGTGCCTTATTCGTAAAGGCCTACATTCCGTGCCAGAAGTCCAAGGTCAAACGACACACAAAGACGCCATTTAACCGGTACGTGCCGCCAACTGAACGAATTGCCCATATCAACATAAACATTATCGGCCTTTTGCCCCCGTCAAGAGGATACCGGTACTGCCTGACTTGCATCGAACGCTTTACTCAATGGCCTGAGGCCATACCAATGGCGAACATAACGGCTGAGACAGTAGGCCGTTACAACGATGAGGGTTGGATAACAAAATATGGACTACCCCTGAGAAATACAAGGATTTGGGGCGGCAGTTTGCATTAGCAATCATGTATTTACGGACTACACCGTACCACCCACAAACGAACGGCCTCAAGGAACGGTGTCACCGAACCTTGAACCATAATGTGCCGTAAGTCCAGTAATTGGACAGAGATTTTGCCGAAGACCCTTCTAGCCTAGGTCTACATTCAAGCCCGACGTTAACGCAACGTCTGCAGACATGGTTTACGAATTTATGTCCTAGCCGTAAAAAAACAGCCGGAGTCAGAGTTCGTAAGGAATCTGCGTCGTGCCACGCAGAACGTGTAGCCAACAACTACGGCTCACCATGGCAACCGAAGCGTTTTCGTCCAGGGAGATTTAGGCAGGTGTGCACACGTGCTCGTCCGAAATGACGCGGTGAGACTACCCCTACAGCCACCATTCGACGGCCTCTACAGAGTGACGCAGCGGAAGGACAAATATTTCCAAGTGGAGGTGAAAGGCCGCCGAGTCAGGATTTCTCTGGACCGGCTCAAACCACGTACTCGACGACTGAGAACCAGCCAGCTGCGACAAATACCAGACTCCCAGAGCCGTGCGAGGGGGCAAAAAATCCCGAAGAACGCTAGTCCCATTCCTAAATCGTCTATTCGTCTAGCCACGCCGGCCGGTTAAAAAGAAGTTCACCCGCCCTTGAGTCATACTCTTCGCGTATATATAAAGTATAAGGAGTCGAGAGTTGAAAACATGTCTTGGAAAACCTCCGTCCATTGAGTGTTTTGAACCCTTGTCTCTGGTGGCGCGGAATATTTGGTAAAGAATGGAGTCGACGGGAAAAGAGTAGCTAGTAAGCCGGCCTTGAATTTTCTGGGTGTAATCACCTTCCCTTTCTAAATAAAAGGAGAGATTGTGGATGAAGCGAAATTCTGATTAACGGATTTTAGCAAGGACAAGAAATTTTTACTGGTGGTACCACTTAATAAAACTTACAACTCAGCCTATCAAATGATACTTTCACTTTTCTGATGATGGAATTACAGAAAATTTGTAAGGCCCCTATAAAATTTTTAAGGCCCCCATATACAAATTAGGTGTACATCCATATTTTCATCAAACCCATGCGCGCAACGGGTTTTGGTTGGCTCACCGGCTCACAATCGACAGATTTAGTCATACATCCGCATCACGATGAACATCCAATTTGACCGTCTATGGGGACCATCATTTTTGATATTAGTTCCAGTCCCCGCAGTGAATCATCCAACCAACCTATGAAAGCTTTGTTTCTTTGGCTAAAATTGCACTCGTACGCATTCGTTGCATTCATTTATAGATTTTGTAGAATGAACAGACCAGTTCTTGCCCGTATAACCATAGTGACGCATAAAGCGATTGAATTGGCATTCTTACTGCGGAAACACAAATCCCAGTCAACGAAATGAAAGAAACTAATAAATCTCAGCCATTCTGCACCTAGGTCAAAATTACTCTTGTTCGCTACTGGAGAAGGGGATGAAAAATTCAGAAAAGTTATATTTTAGTTTTATGATTTGGAAAAATACATACATATGTATATTCATTTACTTAAAACTACTTTGGCCCACAGAAATTGTAAAATGTGTATTATACATGTATGTTTGTACATTGGTTAAGATGCGTTTGTTTAATCTTTTGCAAATTCCCCTTTGACTTTGTGTTTCAACATCAGAATTGTAAATATGTAGTTCATTCAAACCAACAATAAAATCCCCAACGTATTTATATTTGCAAATAAGGAAGTAAAAGGAGAAACTAAATATAGTTTGAAAATGTAGTTCACTTTAAAATCAAAAATAATTACGACCATCAAACATAACATAGGTATAAATATCCTGAAACTTCTACTGCATAAACTGTTTGAGTCCATCAAATCCTCCTTTCCATAAACGAATGATTGGGAGTTGCTTTGGTAGTACGTACTGCAAAGGAACTTTGTTGAATGAATTTTCATTTCCGTATATCTGTGAAATGCAAACAAATCTTTAATTGGATACTTACATGATATCCATACATACTTGTATAGGCAGCATATCTAAATGAATAAATCTTATCACTGGAAAGGAATCGATAATGAAAATGGGGCAGACAACAACTAGACCTAGTATATATACACCAATGTACCATCCCGAATTGTTACACCTGTAAAATGAAAACAAATGACAGAAACATACAAAATTTTAAATATAAAAGAAATTTTCTGGAGGATCCTGAAGCAGTCTCAAGGTATAAAGCACGTGGGTTCATTTTAATTAATTTCACTCTCCTTCTCTCTCTCAAAAGAACCGCAAATTAGTATTATGCCAACAACATTCAAGCAGCACCCTGATGTGTAGGCTGTGAATACCTGAAGAAGTAAAAATAATACGAAAAAGAAGAAAAAATAAAATAAAAATAAATAAAACACAAAAATCGCCCCTCTTTTGCCCTGAATCTAAAGTTTTAATTAAATTAAACCAAAACAAAAAAAATCACTTTTTAATACGGGTTTGTTGTTCGCCTTTAGTTTTATTTCCTTCTGAATTCACCACCGACCGACTGCACCTGGACCAGGTATTAAATATTATTTTAACCCATAAAGCGGTTATCACGAAAAATTACATAAAACGCTTTAAAAAATCAGATTCATCAGATAAATATGTATATTAAATTAAATTCGACCCACAGTCATAAAAATCTCGAGAGAATTATAAAAAAAATTATATTCATTTCAGCGTGCATCATCAAGATCCTTATCAATGTTCCACCTCCTTTCACTGGATCAATGCACCAGGAAAGTTATCCCTGTTGGTCTAAATAAAAATTAAATCCTTTATTATTTTCCCATTCCCAGATTTAAAACTCTTTAGGAGTCGTTAATTTGTAATATCGCCCTCGTACCTATAAAAGCGCCAGTTATCATCGTTTATGATGCAGCAGACTCAGTTCTCTTAAATATATAAAAATAAATTTATAACTCTCGTTGCACTGATGAATGGTGCATAAATGCATTCAGTTATTGAATTTATGGAAGGTCGTAGTTAACTAAGCCTTCATTAATGCGGCCTTAATATATATTTTAATGAAGAACTTGGCATCATTTATCTTTTATACTGCCACAAAACCCGTCAGATGAATCTTCGTTCTTATCCTCATTGAACTGTAATCGATTTATGCTTTTAATATTATTCCCTCTTTTAAATATTCTGCTAATCTGCAATCTCGAGATGCCTTATGAAAGGGGTACGCTATTCAGGCCTTTTAAGGTGAAGATGCGTTTTCTTGTTTAGAATGCATGGAGAAAATAAAAAAAAAAGGTAAGTTGAAGTCACATGTAGTTCAGACTTGAGCTTTATAAAAAATTCTAAAGATCCATTCACCATTCGAATTGGTGCAATACAGGGTTCAATACTTCGTTACAGTTTCAGTCTTGGCTATTTGCAACTGCTACCTCCATCGTCCCTGTTTGGCATGCTTGAACAATAGGTGTCCTAGTCTACAATATTCTTCCAGGCTAAGTTTGGTCTACCTCCGCCATAGAAATGCGGACCTGCTACGTATTTTTTTGGAGAAAAAGGTAGTTGAAGTTTAAATTTTAGTGGAAAAACCAAAATTTTGACTTTGACGGGTCATAACTCACAAGTTGGGTCATAAGTTGGTAGAGTCGAGCCTTGGCTTTTACAGTTTTAGAAACGTGGGACATTGCTACCTTATTCATGAACATAGGTCACAGGGTTATCAGAATACAGGGTGATATCTAAACCTCTACCAAAAAAATTCCAATGATCCCCCACCCATACGATTTTTCATCTATCCAAAACACCGCGGTCCGCTTTGTTACTCTACATAATACACCCTGTATATAAAATCAGTCCGGCCACAACTGGACGCAACTGGGTCGAATTGCCTGGGGCCCAAAGCATAGGGGCCCCGAAAATAGATTGAAACCCAAAAATTAAAACCCTCATATCGTTGCTTTCCAAACGTCAAACAGGCTGGGTCTGAAACTTAAGTATGCAGCGCTCGAAAATAAAATGTATGAACTTATTTTTAGCACCGAGTTTAAGAGGTACGAGTATTAACAATTCGTCATCGGTTGTAGTCCAAATGTTCACCACTATATTTAGAATCTAGACTTTCTTGTTATGAATAAAATAGATTTTGAAAATTGGGGATACAAACCCACCTTTGTCACTAGCACGCTACTCTCTGACTTCTTCTTTTTATTCCCCTTTAATCCCTCATGGGACCTACGAACTCTGTTTTGTGCGATAGTTCTCAGCTTCGACCAGGATCTTCCAGTTGTTGCGGCTTCTGCTAATAGGGTTCTCCTCCACGTTGTTCTAGGTCTTCCGACTCGATGGTTTCCTTGCGAATTCCAGTCATGGGCCTGTTTGGCTAGATTCGAGTCCCAAAATATTTCCAATCCAATTCCAATTCCTTTGCCTCATTTGGTCGTCTGTCCTTTTTTGGCCGGCACGAGGTCATTGCTCTTCATTTGAAATTCTATTTTGCCGACGGATTTTTAGGATACGACACAGGCATCTATTGATGAAAACTTGTAGGCGCCCTGTGATGAATTGGGTGACTTTCCATGTTTCGCAACTGTACAAAAGAACTGCCTTAACGTTGAGTTAAGATCTCAACAACCTCTGTTGATCTCCATATGCAGAACAGGCATGCATATGCGCTTCGTGCTCGTGCCTTATTTATTCTGGAACTGACGTCGGTTTTCGGTAATAACTCTATCGAAGTAGCAGAATTTATTTACCAGTTCCAGGTCACGGTTATTCAGCAATTTGTTCAATGGTGTTTGCATTTATCCGTATTTCTTTGGTTTTATTCGAATTCAGCCTAAAGCCTGCTGAACTACTTTCTGTTGCCAAATTGTTCAACATGTTTGTTAGGTCCTGATGTCTGTGGGCCAGCAAAAAGATATCATGCGCCCAGTCGAGATCCTTAAGGCGGTCTAGCAATCCCCATTGTATGCCACCTGTTCCACTATCTAGAGCGCTTACAAGGATGTCGTTTATTACTATAAGAAAAAGTAAAGGTGAAAGTAGGCATCCTTGTCGTACTCCTGAGCTCACTTCAAAGTTGTCGGATAATTTTCCATTACAGAGAAATTTTCATTTGGAATTGTTGTATATGGCTTTTATCAATAAAATTGATACAAGCTAAAAATGTCTTTATTTATACCAACTTTTCTTTTCTATATATAATAGTTAAGCACAAACGTATACCTTTTCCGGTAAGCAGTAAACACTCCTGCAGATTTGTAATAGTGATACTACTTCAAAATCAGGCTCTTCTAAAGTACCAGGTAGTATTTGGCAAGCCTGAGAAAAGGATTTTGGCTCGCTCAGAATCATGCAGCGTTTTTTCCAACTCCAGATTCAAAAGTAGGTATATGGTAGGCCGTTCATTTTTCTGTATCTGCTATAAATGTTCTGGTTATCCTTTCTTTTCTTTAAATAAAGATCATAGACATCCTTCATAATCGTGTCAGATTATTAATGAGGCCGAATTCTTTCACAGCTGTAAAGATTATTATTCCGACAATGGTTGTCACATGCAAAAACTCAATCAGTTGTTGATTTGATTAGAACGATGGAACCCATATCGAACATATCTATGTTCAAATATTTGGGTTCATTGGTTGAGGAAAAGGAAGTACGGACAACAAAGCATTCGCCTCGCTCAGGTGGTGCAGGTGGAAACGAACAAATATTGCCATCAAACGAAAGTACGCATTAACCGAACATTGATCATTCGGGTTCTTCTTTAGGGATCGGAAACGTAGACACTGCTCAAGCCAGACTTCAACAAGCTCCAGGTCTTTCAAATGCGATGTTTGAGGCAGATTCTTCGAGTCGTACTACGGTATGCCCTTCAAAACGAGTCAATTAGACTGAGATGCGATCAAGAAAGACTGATCGAAGAAGAAATACAAAAACCTCGAATACGGTGGTTTGGACATGTTTGCCGAATGGATGATAACCGCTTGCCACGTAAACTTCTCTGGCGAGATCGTCCGGCAGGCTGGAGAATTCAACAATCGGCACCGAAGAAAACCTGGCTAAGAAATATCGAGGCGATTTAAGAATCAACGATTATCAGTTATTGAGCTCGAGACGTCGCCACAAATCGTTAAGAATGCAAACGAATAGTGAATGGAGTTCGAGACCCAGCAGCACCGACAGCAGCTTATCCGTTGTGGGGACGTCCCGCTTGGACCGCACCGCCAGCTAACGGCTCAAAGAAGTCGTATGATGATCCTTGTCTTTTTAAATTATCTGTAGGGTGCTTGATACATGGAGTCATAAGGAAGGTATGCTGAGCTCTTGCTGCCTCCCCTTTTTTTTAAAATAGCTGCCGCGTTTCTAGATGTTGGGTCTGTATGAGGAAAGCAATTTGCATTTATATGAAGTACAGGTCAGGTTCGAGGGTGGCAGCTTACCAGCTGCAGTCCTTGTATACTAACATTACTTTCTCAATGCGCTTGTACAAGAACCACCTCAAAAACGTGGGTTAACTCTGCGTAAGCCTCTGAAGTAGCGCTACTACAACACGTTACAGTTTGCATTGAACAACCCGCAATCTTGAGTGCTCCCGACAATTTGGACCTAGATGTAGCTTTCTTGGCAGCAAGCAGACCTCGTTCGTTCTGAATTGCTCAAGACGGTCGAATAAGAACATTCTTTGGCTTTTAAGCTGCTTCGCCGATCTCTCATCTTTTGCTAGAATAAAACGGTTCTGGCCAACCTTCCTGCTAAGAACACATAAAGAGGTCGTTTTTATCAGCCTGTCTGGCCGGGCGGCCTGCTTTTTATGTGGAAGACTTCCAGCCCGAATCGAGCCATGGCTTCTTCCAGGTCATTTCTCCAAGTTTCACTGTTCCATGCATCATGTCTTCAGTTTCTGATGTTGAGCATTGGCCTCTGCGTCAGCCGTTACAGAGTCTAGTCTACCCATCTCCTCTTGCATCTGCCTACTGGTTTATTTCCCGAAATTTCTGCCGTTATGGGATACGATTGTTCTTTAAGAAGACTCAGTGTTAAAGTTGTGCTTAAGGGCGATGTGATGGTAGGAGATACGACAAGAATTTTATTTTGTGAAGAGGAAGACAAGAAAGAATAAAAGTTCTGTGGGAAAGAGAAATGGAAAGATGATGCACAATGACGCGATGTGGATTCGAACCGCAGGTCCTTGCGATGGTAGTCGGGCACCTTAAAGTTTGTGCTACCAAGACCGGTTGCTTAAATCGTTGTTAGGAGACCAAAAGCTCGTTCTTTTAAGTTTTGGGAGATCCTTATCTTCAACTACTAGCTACTACGAACTTGATTTGTTACTACTTGTTCCTATTCCATTAAGAACGAAATTTTTATTGACTCTTCTGAAAAAGAAGAAAAAGATGTTCTTCTATTAAATACTGATGGTTTTGATAGTCAAACCCCCTGCAATAACAATTTAAAAAAAATCAGTTCAACCTACAATCTGATACAATTAAAATCGCGGATAATTATTCTAACAGCCGTTTTCTTATCACCTAGCACAAAAATAAACTGTTTGATAATTGGAAGAATAAAGCCACTCTACGGCGGCCAGGACCCAAAAATATAAAACATAAACCTCGAAATAGCTGGCACAGTCGTTAAAAATGGAAATTAAGTGAATACCTAAGTCTTAATATACTCCTTCTATACGTAGAAGACCGGCAACTTCTTATTCTCATTCTTACGATTCGGTGCTTAGGTTCTTTCTGCTTGGGCCTTATCTATGTAGTCCAAAATGACAGCAGCATAAAAAAATCAGATCAACCTTGGCAACAGGCGAGAGCAGAGCTTACGGACAGTTCTTATCAAAAGTTTCTTTTTATCTTTTTTCTTTTTTTTATATATATTATAGATGTATGTATATGTACATATATACCTTCAGCCAAACTGGTTTTCTTTAAGGAGACATTTCAAAAAAAAAAAAGGAAGCACAGAAAAGCGAAAAGATAGAGAGCAAGAAAAAAAAATAACAGTGAAACATTTCGCCATCAAAATGTACTTTTTGGAATAAAATCCAAATCCCTAAAACTCTGCAAGATTGGATTACGGAAAGTCCTTTCAGGAATTGTAAGTATTTCGAATGATGGAACCAGATAGAGTGAGACCTTAATTAAAGTGGAAGGCATGGTAACTTACAATTTGGATGAGGCTAATAACGAAAGGATGGGGCTGCGGGGGTGTATGCCTGCGCGCCCCCGTTTTGTGGAGTGAATTTCACGTTTCGTCCTCCTTTGAATATTCTTAAGGATAATGAAGCCGAATTCCTTGAATTGTTTCAAGATACTAAAGAATGAGGAAATATTGGGTGGAAAAAATATGCCTGAATGTTAAAAATTTAATTTCAGGCACAAAGTGCGGGTGTGTATGTGTGCGAAAGAGTAATTATCCTTTATATAAAAAGGAAATAGTTGAATGGGGATTGAAGGTGCTGTAATATTGTTACGTATTTTGTTTGTGCTCAAACCTCTTTAGTAAGATAAAGTCAGCAGTACTTGTGACCACTTTTGAGGCGTGACTTACTCTTCCCACACTGAGAACGACTCATGGCCATAGGAGATGCTGGACGCTTCAATGCGTAGGATAGCAATTCAGTCCTGATTTGTAGAATAGTTGATGTTGTCGGCTATATGGGTCTTGAACCCACTTATTCCACCCGCTCTTCTCCTACTCTCCCTGCGGGACTAGCTTTGAAGCATCGTGTCTCGGGGGTGTAACGATTTTTTCTTACTCCTAGTACTCCTAGCGTTTCTTTGCATTTCTCTCCTTTTCTGTGTCTAAAGTAAGCGTGTATGACCTTTAACGTTATCTCTATTGTTTTGGCGCAGGATGTTATCCAATTATTTTGGCGCAGGATGTTCACATTTCTTCCGGCTCCGCTCTGTACTCGGTGAATCTTGAAAAATGTAAGAGGACATTTTCTTCGTCCTTCTGCAGACCTAGGTTCGCTGGGACAATGGTGAGTCATCTATACATCTCCATGTCCACTCAAAAATTGCTTAAAGTCGTAGGGGGAGCTTTAAGGCGTTGATAGACGATGAGAATATTCTTAAAGTCAATTTTGGTATTATAATAGAATATTCTCATGGCTGTTTACACGAAGCATAGTATTTGTGCTCGCGAGAGCAGATATTGCTCTCGTGAGAGCCACTCTCATGAGAATATTGCCATGAGTTCTCATACATGTGAACACAATGAGAACAAAATATTTGGTTGATAATAATTTTTATTCTTGAGGCTAAGGTTACATTGTTTGTTTCTTCTCTAAAATAAAGACTCACCCCAGAAATTTTCAGAAAATGCACCCACTAGATAGTAGATAATTTTTAGAAATATAACAAGGTTCGCCATACCCAATTTAGTAAAAGGTGTCATGGCAAAAAGAAACAGTAAAACTATATAAACACAACCACCTGCAAATATAATTTCACAAAACCATAACCAGGAAACGCATAAGGACAGTTATTCTCACGCATTCTGATTGAAATATTCTTACGGCACCTTTGGGAGAACGATGCTCGTGAGAGTGCTTCAGACTACTTCTACAATTCACATGAGTATTTACATGGCTGTGAGAACGAATTTTTATTCTGGCGAGGTATCAGTCTGAGCTACTTTTTGTATTTCGAAACAGTAAAACTAGTCAGTGAGTGACACCTATTTCTAAATGGTAAATAGCAAAAAAAAGCTAGCTGGAGTCTTGGAGCGCTCTAAGAAATTTTTGGGTATCTTTTGGGGATGTTAAAACGGCTCAGAAAAAAGTAATCTTTATTTCAGGTTTTTTCCTACAGTGCTGCGACACCCATAGGTATGTGCAGACTGTGCATTTGCACTGGGCGCACTTGGTAGGGCGGCATTTCTCATTGTTACAATATATTTTATAAATATTCCAGCGTCAACGGCAAGGGTGCCATCTCAATTAAAATGGGCGACGACAGCTGCCAAAAGACAAGGCATTTTTGGCGATGAGCGCAAAAATTTAAATGAGCGGCGATGATAAACAAGAAGGAGACAAACACCAAGCACAAGAGCGAATACGCGTAATCCGAGACCATTTCGCAAATATGCGCGATTCACATACCGAAGCGCCGATGCCGTGCGATTTGCTGTATGTAAAAGCTGTTGCTAGCGCCGAAAAAATGACAATTCCAGCAGAGTTCCCACCGGCAGATCAATCATGCCGCCGTCGACGATCTCAGTAGTTCAGCTACGAAGGTCGCGACGAGTCTACTGCCGATACTGCTGATAATTTTCAAATCGAATTTTATTATTTGGCGCTGAACGTCGCCATAAACATTTTAAAACACTTAAAGGCGTTGCAACGCGTTTCGGATTCTTGTATCGCATCAATGATACAGATTTGAAGCCAACTGGAGGGCCATCCCATTTGCTAGAGGAAACGTTGCGCGATCCCGCCACTAATATATCGGACATTAGTGGCAATAAAGTCGGCTCTACACGATGCTATGAACACCCAAAGTCTAGAAATTAACAAGTCTTTCATCTTCATATGGTTAATGAGTGAAAGGCGAACAGCTGCATGCACAAGTTTTTCAAATGACGATGTCAGGCTATCAGAGAGAGAATGCAACATTTTTATACGCGCTGGAATACAACCATAAGTCGGAAAATTTTATGAGTTTATATGGGGATGTATTGGTGCATATTTGCTCGTTTGTTTTGATTTATGAAAGAAAACAGCTGATTCAATTTTCTTTCCTTTTCTGCTCTGCATACTTTATCGTAAAGAGAGAATCTGGCTTTGTCTGGCCGAGTTCACGAAGTATGCGTTGAGTTTTGCTCAGCAGTGATGTTCACATATGCACGCACACAATCAACGGTCGGAAATTTTTGTATGAAGATGAAAGACTTGTTATTACTAGACTTTGTGAACACCTTCCAACGTTGGACGCTTGATGGTAGGACGCATCGTGTGTGTCGAACTACGAGTGTCCAATGTCAAGCGACCAACGTTGGTGTTTGGAGCCGTTCGGGCTATATTGAATCAAACGTTGGAAGCCAACATTCGCATGAACGTTCACCACGTCGCACAGTGGGGGAAAAGCCCGAAATCCTGGCCAAAAGTCGAATTATGAACTTTTGATTTGAAGCCTATGGTTGGTAGGGATCGTTTAGGGACTAACCTTTCTACACAAAACCGTTAGGCCGAGCCCCCTGCTACTTGTGGTTGTCGAAATATTTCAGTCTCAAGTTGACCTCCGACGACAGATTTTCGACGACGCGCGCGTGAACGGATCGCAGTGAAAAGCTTACATTTGTATAACTTGAAAGTTTTCATCAAAAAAGAAAGTCGAAAAAATGGATGCGGTTCCTGGAGGTATGTAGAATATTACGAATATTTTACTTTTCCAAAAAAAACGTTGCTCTGTTTGTTTATTACATATAATTATACATCGAAAAAGTGACTACTCGTTTGAAATAAAGCTGATGATATGTATACCAAAAGTACCAAATCCCGCTGAGCAGGGTGTTTTGACGTACTCCAGAGCCTGACCAGAAGAAACGAGGTCTCGCCCTGGTGGGTCCCCGGACACTGGGGTATCGAGGGAAATGAGGCTGCAGACAGCCTCTCGAGGGACGTCTGAGACGTTGTTCCAGGGCCCAGAACCCTTCTGTGGCATCTCTTGGTCCACCTCCAAGTCCTTGATAGAAGAGTGGATTAAGAGAATAAACCTAACCTATTATTATTATTATTATCTATTGGGAGTCAGTCCCAGGTCTTAGACAGGCTAAAGATCTTATAAGACCGTTTGCCTTAAGGGGCACTATTACTCTAAACAGAGCGGACCTAAGGCTGCTGGTGGGCTATCTCACTGGCCATGTAGGACTGCGGTACCACCTCCCACAACCTAGGACTGTCTCAAGAGACAGAATGCCGACCCTGCTTGGAAGGCGACGAAACTTCCACACATATTCTTTGTGAATGTCCTGCTCTGATCTGGCTTAGAAGAAGAACGTTTATCAGAGAGTTCTTGAGCCCTGCCCAAGTCCGGTCTTCATCAACTAAAGACCTTCTTGCCTTCATTCGAAAGGCCGATAGTCTGTTCCGCTAGTGGGGTACGTACACAATCAGTGGCGGATCCAGGGGGGGGGCCATTGGGGCCATGGCCCCCCCCCAAACCAACAAGTATCACTACTGTTTTTAAAAAAATTAAATTAAAAAAAATTGTTCAGGTATTGTTGCATGGTGGCGCTGAATTCAAATATCATTTTAAATAATTTAAATAAGTTACAACATTTAACAAATATCATTTAGTGCATTTAGATATAACTATATGTAGCAGCTAAACCCTGCTTCATCACAGTGGCCATAAAGGCACAGGCGTAACATTATAAATAGTGCATACATATAGTTGCGAACAAAAGCATAGGTATTCAAATTACCACTCCACGCAATTCCTCAAAAGCCCGACAAGAACATCGATCTAATCCACCGGCAGATAACGTGGAAGAGTACTACTTGAGGTCAGTTTATATCCCGGTCTTAGACTACGTTATTGCAGATTTGAAAGAACGTTTACCTAAAGATACCTTAAAAAATTCTTTTAATCTGGCCATATTCATTCCGAGCCGTATAACTGATAGCAGCGAAGATGTCAATAAAGCATTGTCATTGGCAATCCAATATAAGGATTTCCTTGAAGATGTAAGGGGAGCTGTATCCTTTAAAATGAAAAAGGAGTATGAAGCCTGGAGACAAAAATGGAACCGACAGAAGGAAAAGGGAAGTTCCTTACCCGAAACTGCTGTTGCGGCATTCAGTTATTGTAACAAGGATCAGTATCCTATCATCAGCACAATGATACAGATATTGCTTACGCTTCCATCAAGTGTTGCGACAGCTGAACGATCCTTTTCAACATTACGTCGTATTAAAACATGGGACCTGCATGGGTGAAGACAGGCTTACGGGTCTAGCCCTGCTAAATATTCACCATGATATCTATATGAATATTGATAATATTATCGAAAGATTTGCTAAACAAAAAGTAAGAAGACTTAATTTTATTATTTAAATAAATAAAAGTTAAGTTAAGTTATTTCAATAACTAAAAACAAAATCTTTGTGTTTTTATTTATATTTGTGAAGCTCTACAACCCTCCGTCAAAAGCTTAAAAAATTCGCCAATGGATGAGGATGGCCCCCCCCCCCCAAAATGAATTTCTAGATCCGCCACTGTACACAATAGGCCTAACTTGGCCGCAGTGTTCACCATATGGGTTGCCCCCTCATTCCTTATAATAATAATAATAAAATAATCTTCGTACTAATATGTGCAACGCCCAGCTGTCACATTTGGAGCTGATTTCAATAGACGACGACTGTCTCGACTATGTGACCCAGGCCGACGTTGGAAATCGCTTTTCTGCCATGCATGACAGACTAGTAGTTCTATCGACCACAACCTACATCCCTAATTATGAACCTTTTCAGGACCAAAATCCGGATTAATCGATAAATGATAAACGAATGACGAAACGATGAACAGAAACGGTCCTTTTCAGGACCAAATCAGTTTTTAGAGCAGAAGGCCAAGCAAGAAGTTTCGCCGAAACGAAAGGCAGTGGCCCAGCAAGAAGTAGAAGAGGAGTCGCCATCCATTTTCAGCTTGTCAGCGCTGGTCTTATCATCGGAAGCGAAGAAATGAAATTGAATGAATTAATTCATTTAAGTCGATTCTGAAGTAAGAGAGGAACTGGTTGACTTTGACTTTGTCAATTGCTGAAACTAACAAATCGGCCGGCTGTTGATAGGGTTTAGGTAGACGAACCAACAGGCATATGGGAGGGTAAATCGTAATCGGAAGTTTTGAAATTTTTTTGGTAGAAGTTTACATTTTGCATTTTTTTAACCCTATATTATTTGTGAAGGGGTTCTCTCTCACCTCAGAAGTAGGAAATTTCTGGTGTATACTAACTTTTGACACTGGCTTTATCTAAAAGTGTGCTTTAAAATATTGCCTTCGGCTGATCACCATTCCCGGGTACTTTAGATATAAGTAGATGGATGATCTGTGCCCGATCTTAATGGACAACGGTTTTCTCCGTTTCTGGTTTAGTTGAATTAACCTCACCGAGACGTCGTCCTATGACCGCTAGCCGAATGTCGTATATAGCCTGCACTACACTACTTGCGAAGTTTATCGAAGTTGGTCGAAGTAGAGAGTGTAGAGAGGCACTTCGATTCACTTCGTGTAACTTTACTTCGCCTCGGGCAACTTCGCTTCTTTGGCGGTTTTTGTGTCCGAGTCAAAGGACTCGAGGTTTGCCGATGTTCGAACACGTAGCGTCTACTATACTACTCGGCTCACTTCGTTCTTTTTAATTTTCTTTTAATGATAAGTATGTACGTAGTTATAACATGTGAGAGTGCATATTGCAACTGCAGCTGCTTCGTGAACGTTATCTATGTTGATTGGCGTGCGGGCGCCATGCGACTGGGCTCTTCGCGACTTCGATTAACTTCGAGAAGTACTTCGCCAAAGTTACTTCTCGAGTAGTGTAGTGCAGGCTTGCGAACTTAGTGAAAACTGCTCCTTTTTTAAAGTGGAGCCTCCACACATCATCGTGAGGCTGTACCCATCGAGAGAGTGAACTATCGGAATTCATTTAAGCCCTTGAAACTAGCGGTGACTGATGTCTGCCGCAATAAAAAAGAAAACCAGAATTGAACGATGGGAGCTCTGGGTAGAAGCCAGGACATGGAGACTGAACTCTTCTATGCCTAAAAAAATCGATGGACTTCCTCAATTTTGGGTGAGAAGAGAATGAAAAAGGAAATGAGATATGGCCACTTATGTTTAGACTCAATCGGTAATTGAATGTGTACATATCAAGAAATTCAAGTTGGTTAAAAGCCCGGACTACACCTCCAATGCAACTCTTTTATCTGAGCTGGGACCTCGAAAACTGCATGACCGTGTCTGGTTAAGATGTAGAACCTCGCCATCAAACTCTTCCGTGGTGGCACCTTTTGCGTCTCCATGGACACATTGAACCATCACCATTGAACCGAGCCCTTAAAAAAAACTGTATTACTATTACCATAGTGAGTGTTCCACTTAATAACTATTAAAATCAACCCAAAGTTTTAAGCTCCTGAAACAATGTCCTTCTTAAAACCCCTTTTCTGTGCACTATCACCAATTTTCATGGACTTATAGTTACATAGTTTACACTTTTAACCAATACTAAATGTCAATAGTTGCAGCAAAACTTCATCACAGATCTCTTAAGTCGCTTTAACATCACCTCGTTGGACCTACGAGTATTAAATGTGTCTGTTGATTTTCCGAACTGTTTTTAGATATAATTTGCTCAAAGTTTTCTCTTCTCACGTCAAAGCTTGTTAGCTTTTTGATTTTCACCTGAGAGTCCACGAAAAACTTAACTATTTCGAACCAATTGACTTTTTGTAAGTCCCATCAAGGTGCCGAAACTACTCACCTAGCAAAGCTGATAGTACAGAAGTTCTGCTTCCTGAAATAGACATCAACGAGAGGAATTTATGTAAATTAATTGCAATTTCTTGCTCAATTGAAACTTGTATCAGGTGGAAGGTGAGGACACTAATTGGTCTTTCAACAACAACAAAAGAGGGCAACAAGTCGCGGTTGTTTTTACTTAAAATTTAATTCGTTGTTCTTCGACGGCTTATTTTGTGGCTTAAAGTACAAGCAATTCAGTCAAGTGCAACTAAAAATTGTTGAATGTGAGACTTAAGACACACACACCTGAAATAGATCTGAAATCGAATCCAAGCTATAGAATCACCCTATGTACTACCAGTCTGTCATGTGATTGGGACGTTAGGGCGAAATGCCTAGTAGCTTATGGAGGATAAACTAAGTTTGGGATTATGAGGAGCAAGACTAATGAGGAAGGGGGATGGGGGCAACATGGAAATGTAACCTCCTCCCCTCAGTAGTAAGAAGTAGAGGGGAGTCCAAGAAAGTACGACGGTCAGAGTGCAGCCAGGCTATCGCCACATGGCAAGGGGGTGAGATGAGTCTACCATTGGTCGATAGATTCAGAGACTCATACCAAATGCAAAGAAGGAAAAACAACGAAGTGATTTACTACCTAACGCAGTTCTGAGTGGGCTTAGAGGTTATAGGGCATACCTTTATCGTTTCAGGTTGGAAGATTCATCATACTCGGAGCATCTCCTTTTCAATGCCCAAGGTTTGCGGTGTACAGGATGATGCTGGAAGTATTGGCTGTAGTGTATGGAAAATAATGGAGATGTCGGTAAAGGCGACCTACCAGAATTTTAAGCATCACACGAAGTCCACAGTGAAGAGTGAAGAGCAAAGAAATGACATGAGAGATAACTGCTAAGTAGCTATACGGATAGGTTGTTCTGGCACTGGTGAACACCTTCGAGGGATCCTTCTTTTAAGGGTCTTGCATATGAGGCTAAAGTAATGCTTTTACGGCGGGTACCGGTATGTAGCTTAGTCAGTGAGAATTTGATCCTACTTTCTGGGTGCGTACCAAAAGAGGTGTCCCCTGTAGTAAGCATGAAAGTTTTTGGCAGACAGTAGCACATACTCCTGCTAGACTGATGTAAGATTCTCACATTATCCTCATAAAAAAGTAGTAAGGAGCACAGGGTTCAAAGCACACCAAGGCAAGATGTAAAGTTACCGTATCGAGGTCTGTATTTTTTGGACTGTCTTTTAAAGATCTCCTCTGGGCACCCGGCACACCCGGTTGTATAAAGCTTATCCTGATATAGAGGCTCTGACAAAATGGACTTAGCCTTTCCTACCATATTCATAAGATTTCTATGGACCAATTACATTGCATCCAGAATTAGCTATTGGGGCACCCACTTGTTTGAGAAGAGGACACTTTCCAATCGGACTTGGATAAGTTGCACTGACCGCAGAAGGTCAACCCGTGGTTTGGAGAACTTCAAGCCATTCCTTCCTGTGCGGTCTCTTAACGCTGCTAAGGAATTGTTGGGGCACAGTTGAAAAGATGTCAGAACACTTGTTGGCTGCGGTTATATCCTTGATGCGAGGGCACTTGTTGCCTATACTTTTTGGCTTAATGTCAGGACACTTAAATTTCCTTCCATTAAATGTGAACAAAAGAGCAAAGCACTTTCAGAAGGAGTTTTTGGAGAGAAAGTCTACCTTATAGTACAATGGGGGTATAGTACAATGGGCATAGTGAATGGCTGCTGTACTGTTAAATACTATACTTCAATAAAGAAAAAGACGAAGAAGATATTGTTTTGTACAAACGAGAAGCTTCTTCACAGAAAACCCAGTTTCTCGTAGTCTCAGGGACATATGCAGGTGGTCTGCTGCCCGATGTATAGATCTGGTGGAAAAAGATCGTGAATTGTGTTCATTGCTTCCGTGGGTGCCCTCGTTATACCGAGACATGTCAATCTTTAGGCTTTAACAAGTCCAGATTTTTTATATTCTTTTGCAAGATCGGATTACCATTGGGCATAGGGGTATCTTATCACTGGTTTAATCATTGGTAATGTCTGTTTTCAAACACCATCTCTTAGCAGAAGCTTGCTTATTTGTATAAAAATTTATGCTGATCTTTTATGTACTCTCTTAGTAGTAACACCTCTCTAATTTAAATCGCGCGGGCTTATCTAAACGAGTAGTTTTTTCCCAGCGTTCGTATTACTCTAACTGACATCTGTGCCTCAAGCCAATATCTTCAGTAATTAATTAAATATGCTTGTGTCCCAACCCTGTAATGGTGTTTCGTCTGGTTGTGTTCTCAAACCTCCTTTTTTAAGGGAGGGTTGCCGGGAGCTCTCGAGTTGTCCTGGGTCGTGTGAGAACAAACACCTTATTACAAAATAAAATTTCTTTATTTATTCAAAAATATTCCTTATGTACTAACAATTTAGGTCTCTTAAATCTAAGCAAATACGGGATACATGTTTACAGGTTTCTTATAGCTATCTCTGAGTAATTGACTACGGTTTGCCTCTACAATACATGTTTCCTACTTATTTATTACTAAGCAGTTACCTACTCACTACTCTATTCTACATGTGCGTAAGCTGGGGTCAATGGTCTAGCAGGATGTGCGTGTGTGTGTGTATGTGAGTGTGTGTGTGAGTGTGTGTGTTCGGTCTTGTATTTGGTCATACCGCGACACTGGTATAGGCAATGCTGCCGGGAACAATGTCGGATCATACACCACGACATTGGTCCAGGAAACATTCCTCCGGTATTCGGTAGTCGGTCGGTATGCGGTCGGTAGGTGTTATGTCGGTAGTCTAACCGTGCCGGATCGTACGCCACGACACGGTATAGGAATAGCTACTTCGGCACATAGTCGGATCGTACACCAAGACAAGGCCTCAGCAACATTCCTGAGGGGCAAAGTATGACCGTGCCGGATCGTACACCACGATACGGTCTAGGACCGGAGAAGGTGACCTCTCCGGAACGAGCCTGGTTAAAGACTGAATTTTAGCCTGGTGAAGCCGTTTATTTTATAGCCGGAAAGATCGTCGGCGTAGGAAGCTTAAACGCTTTGAAGTGAGCTTTCAAAGGAGAATCACCCAGCCTGCTGAGTAAATATTTATTTTTCCTAAAGCTTTGTTAGGAAATGCCTTCTAAGTTGAAACGGGTTACTTTAGTATTTTTCTAAGAGACGGTTCTTAGTAACGAACTTGGTTCGTTACAACCTTCGTTGGAAGGATGGTGATGACACAGGGTGGCAGCACAGAAGTCGCTTCAAGTTAAGTTTAAAGTTTTCTATTTAGGCCCAATCTCTACAATTCGGTCCGGTAAAATCTCATCATAATTACATTATCGTGCCGTTCTTACCAGTCTTGGTACTGTACTATATTTGATTGACTGATTGATATCAGAATCTGACTGGCACGGAGCTTGAACGAGAGTGCGTGTGAATACGCCAACTATGACTGGACCTGGCCAATGTTTGACTGGACCGAGACTGGCACGAGACTGTAACGGGAACGGCACGATAGTGTGGATAGGGCCTTAAAACTCGTGATAAATGAGTTGAAATGACTTCTGTGCTGCCTTCCCAGGACGCCCAAAGCTTAGAAACATTGGCTCAGAATCGGGATCGATGAAAGAAAAAATGGTAGAGGGCAGGACCAGATCCCGCTAAAGAATAAGAAGAAAAATGTCAGCTATGGAATGATTTTAGTCGAATTTTGCGCCAAGTAGTTTCGAATAACAAAGGCAGTGTAAGAAGGTTTGTTAAAGCGATGCAGAAACCAAGAGTTTTCTTACCATAGTAAATGTAGCCGTTTCTGGCGAATAGCTTCACGCAAACGACTCACAACGCTCAAATAGTATATGAATCTTGTTAATAGTTTGGCCCGGCGGAAGTAATTCACAATGTACCATGACACGATTATCGAATCTTACTACTTTTTGATTACAATATTATATGCTTACCTGCAAATCTTTTAAAGAAGTCGCTGGATTTTATAAATCTCTTGATCTCTTTTAGGATAGTTTACAGTGTCCACTGCCTGGAGGTCATGATCGCACTACCAGTAGTCTGGAAATTTTGCGTCACATGCATATTATAATATTTGTCATGGTAATCCCCTGCCTTATCTATAAAAAAATATACAGTAAAAATTTAGAATCGGAGAATCTTAAATTAATAAATAATCCTTAAACTCTGCACGAAATTTCTGACACCATCCACTCTTTAAAGCAACATTTTGAATGTGTTCAAAAGCCCTAGTCGCATCTTATCCAGAAAGGGGACTCCCCTGAGTTGGGAAATTTCTTTTTCTAGAAATATTTTGCTTCAATGAATCTTCCGCATTTGTGGAACTCTCTGCTCTGAGAACTCCGTTTTATATGGAATTCCTCTTCTAATGTTGAATTATTCCCCCGAAGCCACTGCTCTTAATGCTTGTGATAAATTGTTGTTTGGACTAAAATCTTAATTGACGGCCTTAATAGAGTGATACACTCGGGAAGATTTCAACCAAGAAGACTCCAAATAAATATGATAAACTCAAAATTTCAAACTTGGTCATCTGTGGACGTTTTAATTTCTTAATGAATTCTAGTGAATTAGGTTCATTTCAATTTGTTTTTCATTCTAATATTAATTTAGTTAAACGACAAAATTTAATATTTCTAATATATTTTTGGTCGGTTAAAGCTTTTGCATATTTTTTATATTCTCACCTTCCGAATTCCAATGATTAATGGTTCATAGACGCGACCATGACATTTAAGTATTATTGCAGTTGGAGTAAGTAAATGGTTGGATTGAAAGAACTTACTGGAAAAGGTGAAATACCATAAATCTATCAAAAGTGTAAATTGCAGCACTTGAACCATGGAAGCATCATTTCACCAAGTATTGGCTCAAAAATTTTCATGATTTTTTTTCTGTGGCACCTAAGTGCAGCTTAGAATTAATAACAACAAATTGGGATCATCCATTAATTACGTGAAGCGTTTGGTGGGGAGGGGGTCGAGCCGAGTCTCACCCAATCTCATGTGGGGAGAGGGGGGTCTCGGCAAATATCACGTAATTTTTTGCTAGAAAACTAGGTACATTTAAGTAAAACATGTATCTACACTAAAGAATTCCATTTACTTAAAGGCAGCCGGCAGGCCTGGTCGGCAGGCATGGCCCGATGAAGGCCGCACAATACTCAGTCTGACTGAGGAATCAGGACTTCAGGTATCCGCCTGACAGGCCGTGACATCATGATTCCCTACAGACACACAGGCGAAGACGACAATTTAGCATAGCAGGTTGTTAATATAATTGCAAAAATGTTCATGGCCTCAACAAAAACTTTAAACGAGACGAGACCTCCCCGCAACGGATACGCTGCTGTCGGTTTTTTCGATGCGGTTACTTGCCTAGTTTCTTCAGTTTCCTGAGTCTGGTCCATTCGGCAGGTCAACCACCCCCTCTCCTTTCACACCCTGGACTAGGGACCAGGCGACGGCGGAGTTGGTGACTGGAAAAACCTTTAAGATACACGGATCACCATATTGCTGACACAATGAGCAGCCGGTGTGGAGAAATTAAATGTAGGGGATATTCTCTCGTAGTCGTCATCGCCTTCATGCCAATGTGTTTGTGCCTTAATGCTGTAAACATGTTAAGGGCGACCGACGAATCGCTTTCCACAGCGACTGTCAAAAACGAATAGAATACCCGGCCTTTTTATGAAGGTACACAATCTGCAGACCACATTGCGATGGCTAAGCCGTCAAGCTCGGCCGCCGAATTAATCTTAATTTTAATTCGCGGCCGAAGCCTGTTGCTGTTGCTTGGATGCTGTGTCATGGATTTATGGTGCTATTCTCTAGTGTTCCTGTGTGCGAGTGTCGCATTTGGCTGTGCAAGATGGTACGTATGTGTGTTTTTAATATGTGTCGCCGTCGCCGTGTGCATACAGCAAATTTCGTATGGCCATTCGCCGAGGAAAATAGTTTCGCCGTCTCCCTTAGCATGTTTACAGCATAGGGCGGCTTCAAACTCACGCCGTGAACACCCGCAAACAAGCGCGAATGGGAGTTTGGAAGTTTTTCGCGCCTTCCTTTCAGGTTCGCCTGAGTACGATACCGAACAAGGCGGTAGAATACATACCGCAGGAGCGACACTACTAATTTGTATGATGTCAGCAGGGCCAATTAATAGTTCGAGTTATAAGTTATCTTTAGTGTTAAATATTTTTAATGTTAAATATTAAGTTTTTTTAAAATCAGAAAAGTCTCACGTGTGATTAGGGGGGAGGGAGCGGGTCAAACCAAATCTCAAAAAAACCGAAAAATCGCCTCACGTAATTTATGGATGACCCCTAACCCTAGCTTTCTCATTGGAAGATCATTTTGACAAGACAGGATTGCAGCATTACTATTCTGCAATGGTCCACAATTTCTAATAGTAAACTTAATTCTGAGGATAGAAGAGGATAGGATAGGTTAGGTGGGTTTTAGGTGAAGCTCTACAAGAAGGCAATGCACCTTACTTGTGAACTGTGGTATGTTGTACGAGTTTGGAAATACTGACTGTAGGTAGGAAGGTGTTTATTTAAGGAGAGCAGTTCTTATGGAAACAGGGATGACATGTTTTGCGGACTGCTACATTCCTATGGTGGATCAACGGGAGGCATAAATGTGCCTTCATCGGTGAGCTTTAAAATAGGGTTTTCCATCCTGTCTAAATGCACCATTCGCACCTATGAAAGCGTACCCCCTGATGGTGGCCCATTAATACGATGCTTTACTAAATAATGAGCCCACCACTTTTAATACGTGATACCCCTACTGGCAGACCTCTCGAGCACCACCAACCAGGTTTTGGTTCCCATGCTCAACCGTTTGAATACCTACAGTGGTACTAAACAGCCAAAACAGAGATAAAAATTTGTAAATTTCCTAGTGGCACTGGACTCTTTCGAAAGAGCAAACGAACATAATATCCTCCTAATCGGAAAAGATACGTTTTCTATCGCTAACGACGTATACTTAGCGGTTTAATAGGACTATGAATAGGAATAATACAAGGCTGTATTTTTAGGCCTGTGATATTTTTATTATGGTCAGTGATTCAATTTCTGTGGTCAATGCACTTTTTTCATGGAGTCGTGGCTCCCACACCAACCTGATCTAGATTTCCAGATATCTAAAGTTCAAAGCTCTTGGACCAAGAATCTTCAATTCAGTAGTTGCTAATGGTGAGCTTGACACAAAAACTTTTAATCTAGATCCAAAACTTATGAGTCGCGGTAATGGACCCCTCACCGAAGCTCTTCTATTACAGAATTTTGTAAATGAATTCAATCAAAAAAGGAGGATTTTAATACAGCAAAAGAAATCTTTTCACTCACCATTTTTAAAATTATAAAATTTATTACGCTCTCTTCTGTCATCGTCATTACAGCGTGAAAGCATTTGGGGGTGGATGGGGAAATGGGGCAATGATAGTCCCTGGTTTGTGACAGTTATCAATTCAAGAACATCTTTTCACTCATTTATTTCCCTGCGGTGTTTATCCCACTTAACAAAAAAAATTTATCGTTGGCGCTCATCATTTCGTCTTAAATTCATCCAAGGAGGAGCGACAAAAAAAAATGAAAGGATCTTTTAGGACACAGAATAGCGCGAAGCGTGATTGGATGGAAGGGAATGCGGAATGACGGTGGGGGTAGGGGCGGCTTTATCTTTCTCGTGCTAAGTCGGTGCAATTTAAGCAAACTTTGTCACTCTCGTTGATTAGCTTTATCATTCTGCTTCAAGGGTCC
The DNA here is from genome assembly GCA_949987705.1 of Thereva unica. Lineage (NCBI taxonomy): Eukaryota > Metazoa > Arthropoda > Insecta > Diptera > Therevidae > Thereva > Thereva unica. Next base: position 23,120,216 of record OX465284.1, on the reverse strand, counting down.
AGAAATAATGGGTCGCTAGCTCCTGCCTTCAACAAGTAAGCGAAGAGCGCCGCGCTGCTGTGCTGCTCCCCAGCTCGGGGATGAAATAACGATGGACGGGCACGCCGGCGACGTTTGAGTTATTTAAGGGAAACTTCTTAAAGAAACGTCATTTATTCGCTTAAATAAAGCGAATTAAGACCTTATAAAGGGTCATTTCTCAAATACCAGTGTTGGTTCTTCACTCTTGAGAGCCTTCATTGGATTTTCAACAGAACTCATTACTTAAGTGGGAGAAAGGACGTTTTTATATATATATTTTTTCTTGCCTGCCTTCCTATGGGTAGCAGGCCTACTTCCATCATCAAATAGGATCAAAGATAAGGAGTTTTAGGTATTTCGAAAGGTTATTTATAAGATTTCCAGATAGACCAAAATCTAGGTGGTCCACGAGCGTGATACGAGTACTGCGAGGGCGTGCACCGGTGATAGTGTAGTGGTGGGCCTATTAGAGGAAAACCCTTAAGTTTTCCTTATGAAACGAATACAAGTTTTGCCTCAAGTTTCTCAGTTTAGAATTAAAGTGGATGGAAAGTTTCGGCTCCTTTAACCCGGAAACAACTAAACTCTTATCCCCATTCTCAAGTGTGCCAACTGACCGAAATCTAATTTGTGTGTGTGTGTATGTATCGATTTCTATACTACTATATATTGTTTTCCTTATCAGTAAGGGATTGATAAAGTTTTTGGTTTTAGGTAGAGAATAAGTTAAGTATTCAAAGCTTGGTATTCCTTAGCTGATATTAACAAGTGCTTCTTATCCTTTGAGCAATTCAACTCCTCTGAGTGATTAGAATAATTAAGGCATGAAACTCCCACTGAATTTCTAGTAAATTTATCTTAGTTGTGGCTTTGTATATAAGTTGTATAATGTGGTATGTATAATACCAATCTATATTACCTTTGGTCGGAGACATGGGGGACCGGGCGGTAACAGTAACAAAATGTATACAATCGATTAAGATAGAGAACCTTTAGGGGCCCCAAATTAAGGCTATACATCACAAGTGCGTAATTCCTACCAAACATAAAGGGAAAAATATTTCTTTAAAGGATTTTAAGTTTATGGGATGATATTTGGTGTAGATACCAGCAACATGCATGAAATTTGAGTATTTAGCACATAAAGAGAAGATGAAGGTGACTCCTTGAAGAAAATTGCTTAACTTTAAGATTATGTCATTGTCCTGATTATGTCCATGATGAAAGGCATTCCTTACAGTGGTGAAGGATTAAATTCAATTAGATTCTTAGCTGGTTACCAAGGCTATGAAATTGCTTTGAAGTTTAATCGCATTGTCGTGTTCAATCCTATTGAAAGTACTTTTCAAGATAGAATAAGATTATATATAGGAACTAGCAAAAACCCGCGTGCGTTGCAACGCCTTTCAATAAAATAAGATTATGGGGACACAGTCTGCGATAGGAGAAAGCTATAGTGAAAAAAGAACAAATCTGGGAAAATTGATTTTGGGATATGACCGCCATGGACCAAATGATATATTGAGTATACTATATTGCCTATGGTGTTCTACTTATCATACTCTCTCATTTGCTACCCATCTCGAAGGGGTTGGGAAGAAAATGGTAATCCGCCCTCTTGAGATGACCGCCATGTACCAAACGATATATTGAGTATACTATATTGGTTATGGTGTTCTACTTCTCATACTCTTTCATTTGATACCCATGTCGTAGGGGTTGTGAAGAAAATGGTAATCCGCCTTCTCGAGATGGCCGCTATGGACCAAACGATATATTGAGTATACTATATTGCTTATATTGTTCTACTTATCATACTCTTTCATTTGATACCCATCTAGAAGGGGTTGTGAAGAAAATGGTAAACCGCCCTTTTGAGATGGCCGCCATGGACCAAATTATAAATATATTGCTTAGGGTGTTCTACTTTTCATAGCCTTTTATTTGATACCCATGTCTCGGGTGTTGTGAAAAAAATGGTAATCCGCCCTCTTGAGATGGTCGCCATGAATCTAATGACATAGTCTATGGCATTCTTCTTATAATGCCCTTTCATTTGATACCAATGTCGAGGGGGTAGTGAAGCAAATAATCATCCTCCCTCTTGAGATGACCGCCATGGACCAAACGATATATTGAGTATACATACTATATTGCTTATGGTGTTCTATTATCATACCTTTTCATTTGAAATCCATATCGAGGGGTGTGAAGATAATGGTAATCCAACCTCTGGAGATGACCGCTATGGACCAAACGATATATTGAGTATACTTTATTGCCTATGGTGTTCTACTTATCATACTCTTTCATTTGATATCCATGTCGAAGGGGTTGTGAAGAAAATGGTCATCTGCTCTCTTGAGATGACTGCCATGGACCAAACGATATATTGAGTATACTATATTGCTTTTGGTGTTCTACTTACCATAACCTTTCATTTGATATCCATGTCGAGGGGTTGTAAAGAAAATGGTAATCCGCCCTCTTGAAATGGCTGCTATGGACCAAACGCCTGCTTTTCTGTTGAAATTTTTTTGCTATAAACCGCACGGAGCCCGAGACCTTTCCAACGAATGCAAAACCGAGGAAATCGGATCGTGCGTTCTGGAATTATAGCGTCAGGAAGGAAAATCCGACTAGATTTCTGTATTCAATAATATTTATTTATGAGGTATTTTGAATATTTAAGGGGTAGTTAGAAAATTATAATAAACTTTTGATTAGGTCAAACATATGCTGAAACACTTGGTAGGTATTTCTGTGAAAAACATGGCAAGGGTACTTTGGATGTGGAAATACTGGATTGTAGTCTATAAATCTGACTATGTACAACCGGAAAAAACAAGCATTGTGATAAATATTAGTGGTAGTGACGGAATTCCCTATATCGATACAATTGTCAAAGTATATACAGCTTTTCCGTATGTTAGCAGGTATTGGGGCGGTTGGGCATGTGAACTAGGTCATCCAATGATTTGACAAACGTTTGATAAAAATTTGGGAAACCTTTAACAAACATTTGTCAAACGATTAACAAACTTTTAAATAGTGTGGACGCGAGTCTTGGAGTGTTAAGATTTTTTAATATGTTTGAATTTAATTCAAAAAATGAAATCGTAAACATCGCATGTAATTGCGAATGGCTTATCAGTGTTTGTGAAGGAGGTCAGTAGGAGGTTGTGACAAAGAGGCACACAGGAAATCTTTCGGGATGTCTGCAAAAGACATTAATGAAGACGTAGGTAGGACACGATTCTGAGCCAGGACAATGTCATATTTCTAATGAGGCGAGGTGCCATTGTAATTTCAAAATGACAAAAATGAGCAAACTAAAGAAAGAACGAGCATCAATACCAATGAATAACTTTTTTCACAAATACAATTCTAATATGCATTAAACTGCGCCAGAGTAAGAGAGTAAGAAACCTTGGCCTCCACGATATCCTTACTAATATTATAAATGCGAAAGTAACTCTGTCTGTCTGTCTGTCTGTCTGTCTGTCTGTCTGTCTGTCTGTCTGTCTGTCTGTCTGTCTGTCTGTTACGCTTTCACGCCTAAACCACTAAACCGATTTTGATGAAATTTTCAACAGACATAGTTTAGACCTTGGAGACGGACATAGGCTACTTTTTATGGAGAACAAAAGGGTTGAAGGGGGTGAAATGGGGTTCAATAAGTTGTAAGGGGATTTTTTTCTATTGTATAAAAAGTAACTGACTGACAGACAACGCACAACCTAAACCGCTAGAGCTAAAGGGCTGAAATTTTGACTGTGTATCCCTATAATGGCGTGGACATCCACTATAAAGCGATTTTTCGAAATTCATCCCCTAAGGGGGTGAAATGGGGTTTATCCAAACCGCTGGAGCTATAGGGCTGAAATTTGGACAGTGCATCCCTATAATGGAGTGGACATCCACTATAAAGCGATTTTTCGAAATTCATCCCCTAAGGGGGTGAAATGGGGTTTATCCAAACCGCTGCAGCTATAGGGCTGAAATTTTGATAGTGCATCCCTATAATGGCGTGGACATCCACTAAGAAGCGATTTTTCGAAATTCATCCCCTAAGGGGGTGAAATGGGGTTTACCCAAACCGCTGCAGCTATAGGGCTGAAATTTTGATAGTGCATCCCTATAATGGCGTGGACATCCACTAAGAAGCGATTTTTCGAAATTCATCCCCTAAGGGGGTGAATTCGGGTTTACCGAAACCGCTGAAGCTTTAGGGTTGAAATTTGGACACTGCATCCCTATAATGGCGTGGACATCCACTATAAAGCGATTTTTCGAAATTCATCCCCTAAGCGGGTGAAATGGGGTTTATCCAAACCGTTGGAGCTATAGGGCTGAAATTTTGACAGTGCATCCCTATAATGGCGTGGACCTCCACTAAGAAGCGATTTTTCGAAATTCATCCCCTAAGGGGGTGAATTGGGGTTTACCCAAACCGCTGGAGCTATAGGGCTGAAATTTTAACAGTGCATCCCTATAATGACGTGGACATCCACTAAGAAGCGATTTTTCGAAATTCATACCCTAAGGGGGTGAAATGGGGTTTACCCAAACCGCTGGAGCTATAGGGCTGAAATTTTAACAGTGCATCCCTATAATGACGTGGACATCCACTAAAGAGCGATTTTTCGAAGTTCATCCCCTAAGGGTGTGAAATGGGGTTCTTACAAACCGCTGAAGCTATAGGGCTGAAATTTGGACAGTGCATCCCTATAATGGAGTGGACATCCACTATAAAGCGATTTTTCGAAATTCATCCCCTAAGGGGGTGAAATGGGGTTTATCCAAACCGCTGGAGCTATAGGGCTGAAATTTGGACAGTGCATCCCTATAATGGAGTGGACATCTACTATAAAGCGATTTTTCGAAATTCATCCCCTAAGGGGGTGAAATGGGGTTTACCCAAACCGCTGCAGCTATAGGGCTGAAATTTTGATAGTGCATCCCTATAATGGCGTGGACATCCACTAAGAAGCGATTTTTCGAAATTCATCCCCTAAGGGGGTGAAATGGGGTTTACCCAAACCGCTGCAGCTATAGGGCTGAAATTTTGATAGTGCATCCCTATAATGGCGTGGACATCCACTAAGAAGCGATTTTTCGAAATTCATCCCCTAAGGGGGTGAATTCGGGTTTACCGAAACCGCTGAAGCTTTAGGGTTGAAATTTTGACACTGCATCCCTATAATGGCGTGGACATCCACTATAAAGCGATTTTTCGAAATTCATCCCCTAAGCGGGTGAAATGGGGTTTATCCAAACCGTTGGAGCTATAGGGCTGAAATTTTGACAGTGCATCCCTATAATGGCGTGGACCTCCACTAAGAAGCGATTTTTCGAAATTCATCCCCTAAGGGGGTGAATTGGGGTTTACCCAAACCGCTGGAGCTATAGGGCTGAAATTTTAACAGTGCATCCCTATAATGACGTGGACATCCACTAAGAAGCGATTTTTCGAAATTCATACCCTAAGGGGGTGAAATGGGGTTTACCCAAACCGCTGGAGCTATAGGGCTGAAATTTTAACAGTGCATCCCTATAATGACGTGGACATCCACTAAAGAGCGATTTTTCGAAGTTCATCCCCTAAGGGTGTGAAATGGGGTTCTTACAAACCGCTGAAGCTATAGGGCTGAAATTTGGACAGTGCATCCCTATAATGGAGTGGACATCCACTATAAAGCGATTTTTCGAAATTCATCCCCTAAGGGGGTGAAATGGGGTTTATTCAAACCGTTGGAGCTATAGGGCTGAAATTTTGATAGTGCATCCCTATAATGGCGTGGACATCCACTAAGAAGCGATTTTTCGAAATTCATCCCCTAAGGGGGGTGAAATGGGGTTTACCCAAACCGCTGCAGCTATAGGGCTGAAATTTTGATAGTGCATCCCTATAATGGCGTGGACATCCACTAAGAAGCGATTTTTCAAAATTCATACCCTAAGGGGGTGAAACGGGGTTTATCCAAACCGCTAAAGTTATAGGGCTGAAATTTTAACAGTGCATCCCTATAATGGCGTGGACATCCACTATAAGGCGATTTTTCGAAATTTATTCCCTAAGGGGGTTAAATGGGATTTACCCAAACCGCTGGAGCTATAGGGCTGAAATTTTGACAGTGCATCCCCTTAATGACGTTGACATCCACTAAAAAGCGATTTTTCGAAATTCATCCCCTAATGGGGTGAAATGGGGTTAACCCACACCACTGAAGCTGGAGGGCTCTAATTTTGACCGTGCATCACTATAATGACGTGGGCATCCACTTAGGGGTGATTGAAATTTATCCCCTAAAGGGGTTAAATGGGGTTAAGCCAAACCACTATAGCTAAACGGCTGAAATTTTGACAGTGCATCTCTATAATGACGTGGACATTTACTAAGAAGCGATTTTTCGAAATTCATCCCCTACAGGGGTAAAATTTGGTTTACCAAACTACTCGAGCTACAGGGTTGAAAATTGGACAGTGCATCCCTATAATGACATGGACATCCACTAAGAGGCGATTACTCGAAATTCATCCCCTAAGGGGATGAAATGGGGTTAACCCAAACCTCTGAAGCTGAAAGGCTGGAATTTTGACAGTGCATCCCTATAATCACGTAGAAATGAATGACTCGAAATTCACTTTATTTAATATTCATTTGTGATTGCTTCATAATTTCTTACATCCACGTAAATAGGCGAACAAACTTAACGAACGTTCGTCAAACCCTAAAATGTCACTTTTCTTGATGACATATACATGCCAATCTACTTTAAAACTTGCAGATTTGTTGAGCAGAGGTGATATTCGCAGCAATTTGTTTACCATATTTATTAAAAAAATGCACTATAATAAACCCTTTTTAGGGATAATAACAGTTGACTTTTTTGTTGGTTTTTTTAAGGAAAACATTGCACATAATACCTAAACAGTTTTTAAAGGCGTTGCAAGGCACGCGGGTTTTATGCTAGTATATTTATATATTGCATAGTCCATACACATTAATATTGATATTTGAAACCATTTTGATATTAGGGACGCACTTGTGGCAATCAGCAAACAGCACACGTTGTCAATCTTTGTTTGAACGTCTTGTTTGTACGCATTAAAGCATAAATGCAGAGTCCCCTATTCATACTTTGCCTAATTTCAAATTGGAAATTTCACTGCGCCAGAAAAAGTAAGAGTGAATAAACCCACCACTACGTATTTACAGTCCACCGCCGATCATTTAAAGTTGAATTTTACTGCCCCACAAGAAGCAAGAAAGGAGAAATCAATGTCTCTTCACTAAGTATTTACAATCACATCTCGCCTCATTTAACTCGATACATGCTCACATACCAGTTGGAAAAGTGTTTTACTTAAAATTTTTATTAATTTTATTTTTTAAAATTGTCTGAAATATTTTCCCAAGTGCATTAATATAATGGGCGGGGCCTATTTACTAGGAATACATGTGTTGGGCAAGTTTTACATTCATTCCCAGTATTGTTTCATCAGCTGACGAAATAATTTATTATTAAACTTCCCACCATCTGTTTTTTTGAATTTTTTGGAAAGCATCCCTGATTAAAAATAGACTGCATTGCTTTAACAATCTTTGACGCCTTCTTACTTTTATGCTGTGCCACCCCCAGTGACCTAGTTCATAAGTCCAACCGCCCCAATACCTACTTACACCACTTTTTAAACATGCAAAGTGCACAGTAGTAAAATTTATATCATCAGCCATACCAGAGTGCTAAATTTCACCTACCAAACTATAGAAAATAATAATCCGTGCGCAGTGGAGTGAAATAAGTCTTAACAAGGGGATATCACCAACACGGGATAATACAACTACGGACTGTCGGACAACAAGTAAGCTCCCGTTCCCACTTTTCCCTTACTCGTAGCTAGACACCGTCTGCGCTGCAGCTCATATCGGGAACCGTTTGTTTAAGAAGGCATAACACTGCAGCAAGACTGCTTCCCGATGGTTGCGTCGTCGGCGGTCATGCACCTTTCGCAGGAATGGCCCCAAAACAAAACCAATGAAAATTCAATTGCTTTTTGTAATATCAGGGGCAATTCGTGAAAAAAACTCCCATGTAATGTGACCCTGACCATACTCGCACTAAATGAAACTCAAGTCACAGATGCTAATTTCGGTACAATTCACGTAGCCACGTGATATTCTTCTATTTTCTATACAGAAGTCCTTATACGAGTAATGAAGCCGATCAATGCTATCTCTGAACAAATCTCCTGGTTTTTATCTTCCCAAACGGTGTGCCAATTGGCTAAACTACGCAAATCGCCTCAATGTTTCTGGCAAAGACGCCGAGATCTTTGCAGACTTAAATAATTTATACCGTTAACTATGCAACGCGAGTTCCGGTTTCTTGCAACACATCCAACTCGATACTCCATCGAGGTTAGGTCACCCCTTGGCAATTCGGACCACAAACTAATCAGCGCCAATTTCCCATACTCATATTCTACCCTAACCAGCACAGTTCCAAAAAAAAAACTGTCTGAAACTATGGGAAACCCAACTGGTTGGGATTTGTTCGATTCGTTCAAACCACTGGCTGGAATCTGTGTTTCTGTAATACCTGTGCGAACTGTGCCGCTCTTTGTATATCTAAAATAATACGGGCAAGAATATTTTTGTTCGTTCCCCATTCTACCAAATCTATGAGGCCTACGCCAAATAGGTGGTTTAATGAGGAATGTAGATCCGCAAATAAAGCCCAAAAAGCCGCCTACAGAGCGTACAGATGTTCTTCAAACGAGTCACCGGCGTAAGCATATCCAGTCGAGAAACTCCTGTAATTCCACCATCAGGAAGGTCAAATCAGCATATGATAACAAATTGAGAAGTGAGAGTCTTAACACAAGCGTAGGAAGTAAAAACTTCTGCTCCGTGGTAACTTTAACCAAGAAGAATTTTACCTCTTCCAACCCCCCCCCCCCCCCCCCCCCCCCCCCGATTCATTTATGAGAAAAAGGTGATAACAGAAAGCAAATGCAAGACCGGCCTATTAGCATCTTTGTTCGCCTCAATTGTTCTTTACCTGAAACTGATACGGTTCCCGAGGGCAAAGCCCATTCAATGGACGGAGTTTTCTTCAGGACTTGCAAGGTGTATAAATTTCTTAAAGAGCTTGACGTCAATAAAACCACTGGCCCTGACTACATTCCCCCCGTGGTACTCAAAAAATGGGCCTGAACTCTGGCTAAATCTCTGTGCTAGCTTTTCGCCCTATCATATTTCTCCGGAGTTTACCCAAACTCCAGGAAACTAGCTGAAGCTCAACCCATTCCGAAAAAAGATGGAGCCACGACCCTTTAAACTATCACCCAATAGCAATTACTTCTGTTCTCTCCAAAATTATGGAGACAAGCCAGTACGGCTTTAGTCTCTGACACGGGTCTTCCTCCGATAGATGATCTTTACTGGTTTCAAGGTGTTGGATTCGCTCATCATCCCAGCCCAAAAGCATCTGGATAAGTTCGCGTGATTTAAATGGGAAAAGTCTGGTTTTTGATCGCAGACTAAAGTCTAGAAAATTGCCTTTTGTATACTTTAGATACAAAGGCTTGTTGTAACACCGACTTTGACTTCCAAATACGTCTTAGAATTCAATCATGCTCGACTATCACAATTTGGGCACGAGTCGTGTTGCGGTTTACCCTATACCTTATAGCAGAAGAGAAATTCAATGAATGAGAAGACAATTATGAAGGAGTCCTAATTTAAATTAACGCTTATTACCACAACCCTTTACTAATTAATGAACACACTTCCTTAACTACTTGGTACCCTTCCAACATCTCTAGATCACAACGAAACCAGTTTTGGTTCCCATGCCCAACCTTTTAAATACCTACTTTGGTAGTTTAAGGGATGCTTGCAGCCATCAGCCAGCATAGGCCTAAAAACATTTGATATTAACCAAGAGTCGTTATAACCACGACTAAACCAATTTTGGTTCCCATGATCAATCGTCGGAATATCCCACCAGATATGATAAGCACACTTGACGATGGAGGTTTAAGCCTCTATGATATTCTCATCTCCTGTGTTGATTATAGCCTGAATATGATGAACACTGGTGATGAATTACTTCTTCTTGGCGACTTCAATTTACCCAATATCCAGTGGGTATTTGATGAAGCTGACGATAACTACCTCCCCGAAGGCAATTTTAATTCTAAGGAATCCTGTTTTCTCAATTCCTTATTCTCACTTGGCCTTAATCAAATGAGTGGTGTGACTAATGTGTTAGGGAGGCAGTTGGATCTTGTATTCTTTACCGACTCAGGAACATGATTGTTGAACCCAGTCCAATAGTCATGACGTCCGTTGACAATTACCACCCTCCTCTTTTGCTAAATTACTGCTTCAACTCAAAGAACAATCCTTGTCCGGAGGCGGTAACCCATTCCTTCAACTTTAAGAAGGCTAACTTTAATGAACTCTCATCTAAGCTTGCCTTGATTGATTTCAACAGCTTACTTTCCTCAAATGAGTTGGATGTCGATGTGGCACGGTTTTTACGCCGTACTATATGAAGCTATTGCTTCATGCGTACCTTTTGAGCCCCAAAAATTGCGCAGTTCATCTCCACCTTGGTACAACAATGAGCTGAAGCATTTAAGGAATCAGAAAAATAGACTCTGGAAGACCTATTTAAAAAGGAAGGATTCTCCGAGTCTTATTACATTTACTGATTGCTATAACAGATTTCGTTTACTCTCTTCGGCTCTGTATGGCGAATATCTCAGCAGCATGAGGGACCAGGTTTATACTGATCCTAGAAACTTCTTTAAATTTGTAAACTCCAAGAAAAAAGTTGATAACTACCCAAATACTATGCAGCACACTAACTGGTCAAGTAGTGATTCTTCCTCTATTTGCAACATGTTTGCTTCATTCTTTCATCAATCTTTCACCCCTTCTAACTTTCAGCCTAATGACAATAATTTTCGTCATATAACTCCACACCGAGAGGCTACTAGTTTATCTCTCTCAATTTCCACTGACGATATCATGAAACATATTGATGAACTCCCATACGATTTCACTTCCGGCCCTGACGGTATACCTCCTGCTCTCCTTAAGGGGTTACATGGGTTTACTCGGGGGAAAAAAGGTCTATTTTCAACAATTTTTTTTTTTATATAAAAAAGGACATATTTTATTCAAACTTTTTACTGTCTTAAAAATATATGTTTGAAAAAGATTTTCTGAAATTTTCAAAACAAAATATTCAAAACTCCGCTATTGTGACGTCATTTCCGGTGACCCCTCGGAAAAAATGTGCGTTCGCGTTGACAGTACAACTCATGACAGGATCATCAGAATTGAAAAAAAAAATCCTGTTTTAGTTAAGACCATAAACTAGAATCTGAACGAAGGAAAAACAAAAAAAGTGAAAATTGGATTTTAGGCAGACCTTTTTACAAAAAAATGCAAATTTTGGTAAAAATTTTTCAACATTTCTTTTTTTTTAAATAGTTGTGATTGAAAAAAAAAATCCTTCGTTCAAGTCCTCGTGAATTGTATCTCGAAGACCTGTGTAAAATTTCATCACGATCGGTTGAGTAGTTTTCGAGAACTTTTGACAACCGACTTTGAAAACACAGTTTCGAGAAAAACGCGTTTAAAGTTTTGAGTAGCAGTGGGCTGAGCCTTGAGCGCGCAACTTCCCAAGGCTGTATCTCCGAAACTTTTATTCGGATCGACTTGAAATTTTAGGATAATATTCTCGAGATGTTTTAGATATTAATAAGACAATAAAAAAAAAAATCGATTTTTTGACCCATGTAACCCCTTAAATCCTGTGTGGAGGTTCTCCAGTCTCCACTTAAAACCCTTTTTAAAAAATCCTTAGATAAAGGGTATTTCCCTACTCTTTGGAAGAATTCGTTCATAATTCCTATTCACAAAAGTGGTAGCAAGAACGAAATATCGAATTACAGACCAATTGCCAAGCTGTCTGTCATACCGAAGCTTTTTGAATCAATCATTTATTCTGCAATCGTGCCTATCTGCAAGTAACTTATTTCAGCGAACCAACATGGTTTTCTTCCAGCTCGTTCCACTACCACCAATCTCCTTGAATTCACTTCCCATGCTGTTGAAGGCTTCGTTTCCGGTTGCCAAACTGATTGTGTTTACACTGATTTCAGTAAGGCATTTGACAAGCTTTCCCACTCCATTATACTTTTTAAACTAAAAAAGTTAGGTTTCCCTGAAGCCCTTCTATTATGGTTCCAGTCCTACTTAGCTGACAGGACCTACCAAGTCGTTTTCCGTGGATCCAAATCCGCGACCATTGAGGCGTCATCCGGTGTCCCTCAAGGCAGTCATCTTGGCCCTATCCTCTTTATTCTTTCTATTGATGATATTGTTACCTTGCTAAGAAACTGCAGAATCCTGATTTATGCTGATGACATCAAATTGTACCGTCTCGTAAAGAGTATGGAGGACTGCAAACTTTTGCAAGTCGACCTCGACACCTTTTACTCTTGGTGCGCTAACAACAACCTGGTTCTTAATATTAGTAAATGCGAAGTCATGACTTTTTGTAGGCGACGTGATCCTATAATTTATAACTACTCATTTTCTAGTGAGGGTGTCCCCCGTGTTAATTTTGTCAAAGATCTCGGGATTAGATTTGACACCAAGCTGGACTTTTCTACTCATATCAACTATATTTCTTCCAAGAGCAGCTTAGTCTTGGGTTTTATAAAAAGGTGGTCCAAAGAATTTAACAGCACCCTGATCACTAAACACCTCTACATTTCCCTTGTCAGACCTTTACTTGAATATGCCTCCCAGGTTTGGTCTCCTCACTATTCTTCGCATGTTGGAAAAATTGAGTCGGTTCAACGTAGGTTCGTTCGATTCGCATTGAATCACCTTCCTTGGGAAGACCCTTTAATTCTTCCACCATATGAATACCGACTTAAGTTACTCAACTTAAACACTCTCCACAAGCGTCGTGAGGTGGCCGATGTTGTTTTCGTCCACCAGCTTCTTAATGGACGTGTCGACTCAGGTTTTCTAAGGCGCCGTGCGTCGTTTAGAGAGAGCCGATACAATTTGAGAGGACCACCGCTCTTACACATCAACTCCTCTAACACCAATTATGGCCGATTTGAGCCTGTTAATCGCATGTTCATTAATGTAAATAAAAATATTAATGTTTTTAGCGTGAGCACTAACAAAGAACTGCTTAAAAGGAGGCTATTTGTTGTCTCATGACTGTTTATGTGTTGTGCATGCAATTTTTATTGGTACTTAATCTTTTATGTTTGCATGTCTCAGCTGAGCCACGGCAGTGGTAAATATTTCTCAGCCCTGCTGGGAAGTGCGCCTTCTGCGTTAGAAGGGAAACTCTATATATGTATATATATACATATATATATATATATATATATATATATATATATATATATATATATATATATATATATATATATATATATATATATATATATATGTGTGTGTGTGTATATATATATAGATTTTCATGCTTAGCTGAAAAGTGCGCCTTCTGTGCTAGAAGGGTTAACTCTTGAATAAAAAAAATACCTACTGAGGTAGTTAGAGAGATGGTTGAAGTCAAAAGTCTATGCAGAGCTATATTTTTTAAATACCACAAGAAGATATATTATCTGATCCAGTGGCTTAATTGCGATCAAACATTTTTAAATAAGCATTCTTTTCGAAAAAGCAGATTATGTAAATGTATGAAGCTAGCAAGAAATGAAAATCATAGTTTGAAACTGTGTCCTCCTTTTAGAAATGAGTGAAATTTTCATTCAACACAATCGCATATCACCTGACAAATTGCCAAAGGGCTGCTTTCAACTTTAAATCAATCAATGTACACAAGTTGACAGTATGTCAATGCCATGAATTTCATACCATGCAAATTGAAAATAAACAACGAATGTACAAAACTTGCATTCATCAGTTCTAGTCCTGTTTAAAGTCATCACTTTCCATCACAAACATATTCGATTTTTACATCTGCAGGTTGCCATTTCATTCTCTTTATGGAATTTGTTACTTTCTTTTTTTTTACTTTCCAAAAAAAGACTACGACAAATTCAAACGTGTACACTTTCGTCGGCGAGAACAGCCTGCATTTGTCGCTTGCAGATATGGATTGTAGCAGTGTATATGTCCTGTCGTCAATATTTCCTTTTGCAGCTACGAATCGAAGTTTTATGCTCAAAAGTTTGCCACTCCAGCAGCAATGAAGAAACAATCGCACTTATTTTCTATAGCATGTTGGGATGGAAGATGGATGATAGGATTTCAACGCTTTTATGTTGCTTTTGGAGGATATCAAGAAAGGGCGGACTAGATCCTTGAAACATGGGCACATCATAAATTGTATATTTTTTTCCTAGTATCTAAGTATAAAGTGGCTTCTATAACTTTTAGGGGAACTCTTCGCGAAATCTGTTAAGCTTTACGTTGGTCTACTAACACAATCAAGAAAAATCCTGACGAAAAAAGTCTTTAAGGACGAAAATCCAAATCCGAAAGAAATGACACCAGAGAATCGTTCATTTATATAGCTACAAAAAAGGAACTTTTTTTTAGTTCTTGGTTATGAATCCTCATTATTATTGTCTAAAAATTCAGCAAAAAGTAATGACAGCACCAGCTGCGTACCACATCAAACCAGTGGGGGTGTGGATCCAGGACAACGCAACGCAACGTAACAAAAAAAAACGCCAGAAAAAAAAACAACAAGAAAAAAAATGAAAGCTCATTCGCAAAAAGGACGAGATTTTTCAGGGACAACAGTGTCCTGTTTTGCATACAAAATGGAGCATAAAAATCAATTTCATATCTGACTGAACAAATTGAACGAAGGATTCATGGGGACGAGCTGGATGCTGTTTGGCTGGTGACAGAACACAGCACCGTCATAGACCGGCCGACCGATCGACCTACCCCAGAACAGAATCCAGAAGAGTGAACGTGTATACACCAAGGCCCTGATAAATGCTCTCCAAATGCTATGGAAATGTGCCATTACTGAATTAACCTTTCGCCCTAATTGATGCAATACACGAGATTTTAATTTCCATTAACACTCAGTCGAACGTTCTATAATCGAGACCTGCACCACGGCCCGATGGCGGAGCAATAGAGAAAGGGAGACCGAACTAAAAAAAAAACCCAACCCCCACCCCATTGGCAGGTGACTGTTGTATGCAAATTAAATGTTGCAAAGTTGTAACAATTTTTGCATAAAAATAAAATTTTATCGAGTGCTGAAAAGAGTTCACAAGTCATAAAAGTTGAAAGTTGGCAATGAGGGAAACTTTGCCCAAAAACTAGCAGCAAAGAGTAAGGGTGCGGTTCCAGCCGTGAAATATACCTCCTCTGGGGGGAATGTAGTTAAATTTTTTTTTTCGGGGGTATAATCTCAATCCTCCCCCGGAAGCGTTTTATACTATACCACAGCAAAAATTGCAACTCTGCAACTCTCTTTAGAAATGACAGAAAAGTGGTAGGTCGGTGTAGACACTATAGTTAAGAAACGACCTGGTTGAGTGAAAAATTTCACCGACAGATGACGCTTTTGCCCCCAGGAGCTGCCGTCTTCAATTTATGCAATGTACGATGAAGGGTTTAGATGCGTTGTGCAAGTTTGTGAAAAGGAATTTTCCTGCTACGAATATGTTAATATTGGTGGAAGAGTTTACTATGAAACTTCTTCTAGGATTAAAAGTTTTGTGCAACTTTAGACCCAGCAGTGCTACTATTCGCTGAAATTGAAAGAGTTTGAGGAAGTTATTGTGCGATGCTGGCTTGGTTATGTTATATACCTATAAAATTCAAGTGGAATAAAGAATTGGTACACATAGCACAGAAATTTTGTTTGATATAAGAATTTTGGGAAGAGGGTGCACTCCTTAAAACGACAATGATATTCAAGGAAGAGACCCAGCCGAGATTTATAAGAATGGTTGACCGACAAACTAAAGTCAAACCAGTGGCGAAATTTTATTTAACCGACTGTAACTGAGGTCATGCATCCGACGCAAGTGAAGTCCAGATTAAAGAATTGCTTTAACTTTTGTAATATTCCGGAACATACCCCCCTCCTTCTTTGCTTTGCTTGAAATTCAAGCCAAGAACCAATCCATTCCGTCCGTTTTTAAAAGTTGGAAATTTGACATTGCGACGGTGCGACTCGCTGCATTCATAAGCCAATAGTAGGGCGTGCGCCAAAACAATTGGGAATCTCAAAATCGCTTTTTCCACGGGTAGTGAAAGTCATTCGAAAAGAAAAGTGTCCCTCCGTTCGTTTAAAAACCCAAATCACACGCTCATTTATATGTATTTCCAATCACAATTCAAAGGTCTCGTTGCCACTCTTGTCAGTTGCTAAGTGGAATGTCGTTGTAAGCGAATTTCGAACGGGAAACTGCACTGCAATGCACGTGCGCTGTTATTTAATCTATACACGAAATGTTAATGTGTGTGGAACTGTCATTTCGCCGCCTGCGTTTAAATCTTCAATTCTTCTGGTACACACTATAGCTTCTTATTTTGCAGTTGATGTGGTAAGAATTTTAATATACAGTAGGAGACATTAAAGACATTTTTTCGTACTTTTGATTTTGAATAATCTAAATATATAAAAATTGCGTGTCACAGGGTTTGTTATTGAGCTCCTACGAAACGGGTTAACCGATTTTTATGAAATTTTTTGTGTATATTTGGTAGGTCTGAGAATAGGTCGTAAGATATTTTTTATACCCTTAACCAAAAAGAACAGCTGAAAAAACTAAAATATTGGTAATTTTGGGAATTTTCACTGGAGTTTAGTTTCAATTGCTTCATGGCCTATCTATTGTTTGACAACTTCGTAAATGTAAAATTGTCATTAAATTTATTTATTTATTTATTTGCCAAACAAGGCATACTTAAACTTACTACAGAATTATACAATGGATTTATGATTAAGGTACAAAGTCAGCTTAAGTCTATGCTTATTTAGGGTAGTAATTGTGATGTTAGGAGGGATATAATTTTTTGTTTAAAGGATGTTTTTTTAATGTGGGGTGAGAATCAAGCACTGTGACTGTTAAAAGTCATACAACATCTGTTGACGGGTTCGTTCTTTGCATATTCCGGCCGATGAGGGTATTCTGCATTTTTGTATGCCTATTGTGACGAACTTCGGTATTGAACTTGATTCTATCGGACAGGAACTGCACTTTAACGTTATCGTTTAGGACGTCCAAAGTTAATCACGAGATAAGCACTTTCCTCCTATGTGACAGCGGCATGAGTTCTAACTTCTTGAAGCTATCCGTGTAGGGTGGTATGTTGAAAAAGCCGCGCGGGTCGTGTAGGTTTCTCAGAGCGAAGAGGAGAAATTTCTTCTGTATTGATTCCAACCTACTTCTGCTTACCTGGAATATAGGGTCCCAGATCGGGCACGCATATTCCAAGATAGAGCGGACGAGCGAACAGAAAAGAGTTTTTGTGACCCGAACGTTATTGAATTCTCGGGCTCTTCTCTTTATAAAGCTTGTTGGCTCTTGCAGCAATATTATCGTAGTGCAAGTTGAAATTTAATTTATTGTCTAGAACAGTACCTAGATCGACAACTTGATCGACACGGTCTAATGCCTTGTCGTTGAGATAATATTCCTGAAGCTGTGTGTTTCTTTTGCGGGAGAAGATAATGACATGACATTTACTGATGTTTAGTTCTAATTTATTGGTGGTACACCAGTCTTGCAACGCGTTTAGCTTTGTTTGAAGGGACCTTATGACATTATAAATTTTGAGGTCGTCGGCATAGAAGAGATGCGAAATATTTTCTAGTGTATCCGACAGGTCTGTGATAAATATATTGAATAACAGAGGGCCTAGATGGCTACCCTGAGGGACCCCGGAAGTTACTGCGATTTCTTTTGACAGAAATCCTTGAATTGAATCATTCCATTTAATGACAATTTCAAATTTACGCAGGTGTCAAACAATAGGTAGGCCATGACGCTGTTGAAAAAAAAAAACTGAAATACAATAAGCAATATAGAGTGCTCAATATAAAATATATATTTTATTGGCTGCTATTGGCTTATGGGTGCAGTAAGGCATACGGGGTCCCAGCGAGTAAAATAATAAAATGTTCTGAAATCGATTGGAATTTCGCCATTTCCAACGCCTAATGTAGCAAATAGACGCGCATATTCATTGGAGCGTGATTTTTTCAAAGCATATGAAGTAAGATCGTTAGAGCTTCCGTTGACAGAAAAAATGGCTGCATCGTGGTAACTGCGCTGCATTTGATAGTACACCCCCGACGCGACGGTCCTAAAAATGTTCCTTACCGTGGCTAAGTTTCTGTGCCAGTTCTTTGGCTTGTCATACTTCTCCGAAGATCATTCTAGCTGGTGGGACTTTCCAATGTACAGCTCTTATCATATAAAAGTAACCCCAATGGCAATTTACCATCTAAAAGCAGTAACTTTTATTCCCAAATCACCAAATCTTACTAATATTATAAACGTGAATGTTTGTATGTATGTTTGTTACTCTTTCACGCAAAAACTACTGAATGGATTTTAATGAAACTTTACAATAATATAGCTCATATATCAGAATAACATATAGGCTATAATTTATAAAAAAATTCAAAATGGCCGTGCCAATATGGCCGACGAATTTGCCAATTGTGTTCCGATTCCAATGAAAATCGAAATCTGGGGGATTTTAAGGTTGCAAATAACGAATTTATGATCAAAACTTATAAATTCAAAATGGCGGACGAATTTTTCCAATTGTATTCCGATTCCAATGAAAGTGAATATCTAGGCGTTTTTAAGGTTGCAAATAACGAATTTATGATCAAAACTTATAAATTCAAAATGGCCGCGCCAATATGGCCGACGAATTTTTCCAATTGTATTCCGATTGCAATGAAAATCGGTATCTGGGGGCTTTTAGGGCAAACAACGAATTTATGATCAAAGCTTATAAATTCAAAATTGCGGGTCCAATATGACGCACGAATTTTCCCAAGCCACATTCTGAAATGTAGCAAATTTCTAAAATTCCCTCTAACCAGTATAGAAACAGTAAAAACGGTAGAAAGAGTCGAAGTTTGCAAATTTGTGCGCCCCTACATTGTCATCACGAGGTTAAACGATGTCATCTATCGCTTCCAAAAAGTTCGATCGGAAAAAACGGGACCTGGAGGAAGCTGTGTTCGGGACGAATACTGAGTAAGAAGGGAGCAGTGTAACGGCTAACCGAAAAGAGAAAGTTAAAATTCCAATTCACCGAGAAGTTATATGTTTAGATGCATCTACTTGAATACATAACGCTGTTCTAATTGAATCACCGATAAGATTGGGAAGAGGCAATTTTTTTCCAGATTTATTGTTTTTTCATTATACTTTTTTTTCCTACCGCGTACAACGCACACATAATTTTTTTTCCGATAGGTGGTGCTCAACCTCGAATTTTAATAAATTTGAAGCATATTTTTTATAGGTAACTCTAAATTCTTTTATGTACCCATAACCATGCTTCATTATAACCATTTCCTATCCCGGAGTATGCCCACATAATTTTTTTTTATTAAAAGGCGTTGCAACGCACGCGGGTTTTTGCTAGTATACTACTAAATGATTTTTACCTTCAGATTATTTAATAACCACTTCATTTAAAATATATTCTGTATACTTGTTTACTAAATAATTATTATTTATTTTTCAGGACTTTGAACATTTTTTGGTGATTACATTGTGGTTTTATAATATTTACTGGAAAACTTGGAAGAATTGGAGTTCTGTAATAACGTAAGTATACTTTTAAAGCTGTATTTGTTTATATTTTTTCAATATAATTGAATTTTGACAATGAAGATATATTGTATATTTTGTTTGAAACCACACGCCTTAGTCTGCCTACATATGACCAGGATACCATCGTCTGAGTTTCTTCATCGACTCATTTCTCGAAGCGATTCTATTTTTAACCGACTTCAAAAAAAGAGGAGGTTACTCAATTCGACGTGTAGGTATTTTGTAGTCCTGTTCACGCATAACTTTGTAACCCAATAACTTTTTTGCTTTTTTTTGGTTCATTTGAAGGGGGAGTTTCCCACGGTGGTCCCGTTACATTTTTTCGAAATTTTGATAAAGGAGTTCGAAGTTAGGCATAAAAAACTGTTAAAATTAGTTCAACCTAAACATTTCATAGGCACCAAACAAATTACTTTAGTGTTGCAAAACTGGTAGAAGGCCGGTGGGAGAGTGCGTAGCGCGTTGGATCCTCGATCCAGCGGCGTGTGGCGTTGCAGGTTCGAGCCTGGTCGGTCGGGCAGATTGTTTTCTTTTTCTCTTTTCCTTCTTTCTGAAATGATTTATTAACATATTAGTCAACCACTGATAGTATTTGCCATGGCGCAGAGGGCTAGGGAGAAGTACCCTCATCCGGGGGCTCTGTGGGGCTGCAAGTTGGATTCTTCGGGTGGCAGTGCTTTTTTTCGTCATAATAATTTTTTTTTAAATTTCCTTCGGGGAATTTTGTTTCATATGAAACAAGTTTTTGACGTGAATACGTCTCTAAATTTGCTTCCAGAACAAAAACCGAAGATAACGAAATTATGGCATATAGTTTTGATTTGCAGCTCAAAAACTATTGTTTATATTGAATAAAGAAATATACCATGACGTGCTTGAAGAATCAAAGAATTTTATTGTTTACATTTGATTTCCCCGCTATCAATGACAATTAAGCTTATATTTCCTTGATTTGTATGTGTGTGTACTGTAAACAAATGTTGAACTTGATTTTGACCCACTTCCATATAACCGATCAGCTGCAAATTTCACACATACGTATAGTTCTCATGACAATACAATCTGATCATTTTGTGAAAAAATCAAGATAGCGGTTCCAAGATGGCAGTCGAATTTTGCAATTGGGCTCCCCGACCCCCGAAATGGGTATCAAATGGAAGGGTGTGACAAGTAGAACACACTTCGCTATGTGGCGTCATTCAAAACCCAAAATAGCGGCCAACACAAAATGGCGGCTTACTTTTTCTTTACAACGTCCTTGTTATGGGTATCGAATGAAAGTGTATGACGAGTATAGTACAGTAAGCTATCGACTTCACAATAAATATTTTTTTAATTTCCCCCGGAGAATTTTGTTTCACATTAAATAATTTTTTTTTTAAATTGGTCCGAAAATATGCAAATACATTACTGCAAAAACTATTTAGCTACTGTTTAGATTTTTTCGATGGCGCGGCGGCGTGTTATACTTCTCCGAATGGATTTAAAAAGAAGAATCATTCTCGCAATACGTAGCTGCATCGTCGGTTAAACGATACTACGGCAGCGTGTCATACTTATCGTAAAGGTAGGTTCATACGCAAGGTTTAGTTTTTTAAATTGTCTGGCGCAAGTCGAATTGTGTAAATAAACTAAGTGCAAATGACGAGTGAAAATTACCTCCATTAGTTATTGCGCATTATATTTATACTTATCTACGCGTTATATTATGTTACATTGATTGTGATAAGGTCGGAGGAGCAAGTGGTCGAACATCACCGAGACATATTTGGTACAATCCAAACCTTTTAGATTGTGCCAGCCGAACAGTTGAGTTTACACGCAACGATCTATTTGTGCCGTGTAGACCTACCTTAATAATTTTTTTTATATTGCCCCCGAAAAAAAATGAATGGACTAAAAAGTACGAAATAAAAAAAAAATTAAAAACCGACTTCAGAAAAAAACCGCACAAAATGCACAAAAAAGGATGAAATAATTGTTTGTAATTCTTAACAACATTAATCCAATCAGAATGGATCTAGAAAGAAGAATCACTTTTGAAGAATCACCTCTCAGTAACCCTCATGAGACCCTGATTCGTCTCACTCAGTAGTATTGATATAGGAGGTGCAGAGTACTTAAGTTACTCTTTAAGCCGCTTATCCCTGTAGTTCCACCGTTCATGAATCGAAGGAGTATTCAGCTTCGTCTCATCAAAATCTAGTTGGATCACTCCAGATGGCCTTCAGCAGTGATGCAAATTAAATTGGGTCTACCATCCCAAAGGTTCGTGATTCCAAGCAGCGGTATTGTCTTGCATTTTTCCACTTCTGCCTTCTAGATAATATTACTCTTATCTAGTATTTTTAAACTATTTGCTTGGGTATGCCACTGTTCCGTTCACTAACCTAAGACATTCTCCTTTTCTTTTACTTTCCAGAAGCTTTCTTCCAATGGCAAGGTTTGCATCATTTCCGTGCCTTGTTTCCAAATATCTTGTCTTCTGCGTCCAAGTTACTTAGATGTTATATTGTTGGTCACGTCGTTTTTGTGATCTCGAACGAAGATTCCACAATTTCTTGGACAATGCTATGCGATTCTTAGCTCATTAATTTCCTCGTTAGTCGAGCCTGTACTGCTGTTAGTTACAGAAGTATTCGTTATCTTCGTAGGCCTTATTTTAATTCGTTTATATTCGAGACCTAACTCCCAATTCAAATGTCAAATAAAGGATTAGAGGAGGTTTCAAGCTGGTTGTCCTTGTAAGAGCAGTGGAATCATGTCTCAGAAGACCCTCCTATATGGTTCGATCTTTTAATGTGGCGCCAAACCTCGAATACTGACGTGATAATTAGATATTTTCAAAAAATTATTTCAACACTTATGAGCTAATGTGCTACGCTGGCCTTCGAATGCTGTATATAGTATAGCTGTACTATTAATTGCGCAGTGACGTCATCGTTTGTGGCCTCCTGTGTGAGTTTTATTCGGAAGAAGAACCTGCGTGGTGAGCTTTTTTGTGATGAGCTTTGGTTGTGAGCGCCACCTGTGTGAAACTTCGCTGGGCTGGTTTAGTGTGTCTTGGGTGACTTGGTTGGGAATAAAACTCTCACCCCAGCTCACAACCGATGCAGTCACTGCGCCATTAATAGTATAGCTATACTATTATTGCGGAGATGTCATTTTTCTTTTGAAGTAGGCTTCGCTTATTGGCAACTATTGTTAATGAGTCGCTCTTAGATGTTTTCTGACTCCAACTATCTTCGTTCCTTTCATGTTTCTTTGCTCGATCTCCGATTTTATTATCCTTCGCCTTTGATTCTTTTGCCTTGGTGGAATTCTTGGATTCGATTTGGTTATTTCGTTTTGGTTTTTAAGTGACTGTTTCACTCATGCGGGTTTTTGACCACGATTTGATTTGGATTTCGTCAGGGCCACCAATTATCTGTGGGGTTATTGCTTCCCATACAGATAACTCCAGTTCTTATAACCAATTAACCTCTATTCTATGCTTCGATTCGACAATTGAGTGAGAGCTTGAACCGATTTTGATAATTAGTCTTAACATATTTTCTGAACGACTGGGAAATGTTTTGTAAAGTATACAGTAACGTGCCTGCGGACTCGTGACTGCCACAAACGTAAAGATCTACGCCTTCTCTCTGACTTTTGTAACTCGAAAATATTATCCTTCGACATGACCTTTGGGTACAAAAAGGCGATACTTGAGATTATATTTTTGTTTACAATTGCTTCCCTATTGTTCGATTTTCTCCATTTCCGTTTTAACAATCTTTTAATACTTCAAGATGTTCAAGGCATGAACGTTTCAGAGATTGAACCAATGATGTGATCTCAAGTTTCCAAATATAGTCAAGATTTGTTTATAATCAAAAGGTCATTATTGTTTAATCAGTTCGTCTTCCTCAAGGTGTAGAGGTTTGTTTGTTTGTTACATGAAGAATTTCTTGAAGAGTAATTCTAACAAGTGCAGAGATTGTTTTTTATCCTTATTAATTGCTAGTCATCAGTCAATTAAATGTTCGATGTTACAGTATTGTATCTGGCAGTAAGATTAATGCCGAAGTCTACGGGAGGAGATGTTCGAGTGTTTTTGTGTCCTGTAAATTCATGCCTCTCCACTTAAGCCCACCTAATATCCTACTTCGTCTCCTATTCCTATATAACTAGTCAAGCCAACCCATGTCATATAATTTTGGCAAAAATAAAACCGAACTCTTGAATATCACGCAACTGCCGTCCAAACGATCTGAAACGCCTCGCTCAATGGGAAATAATAGTCGGCATTTAAGTAAATTGGAAAATATTTGCTTACATTAAACAAATCAAACCCAATTTCGAGCTAAGGGAGCTGTAATAACCACAACTTGTCGCCTAAATATCTAAATTTCGTGCAATCCAATGTTATTGTCACATCCCTGCCTCAAGCCATCCCCCGGAATAAGCTCACCCCCCCAGGCTCAGAAGCCAGCCCATGAACCAACAAACAAGAAAATAACAAGAAAAAGAACATGGGCGACAGGCGGCAGCCCTGTGTAAATTCTTCATTAGCAGATTATCCCTGAACGGTGTTGACGCTCTGTCGGGGTATATGGAATACATGCGTTTCAATGAAATTATTTGCAAGGATATTATTAGGGAGTGGTACTACTGGAAATTCCCCGGCACCCGATTCCCAGTCCTATGGACATGGAAGCAAACAGGCATACAATTTGCCGCACGCAATTTCTTAACAGGAGAGAGCTAAGAAGTGGGCCCATGCCTAAAGGCCCACTTTAAGTTGATGCTGGCAGTCTGATAAGGGCACTTCCCATGATAATGATGGTAATTGAAGAGTATCGCTTCGATTCAATGAAAAGACGGGAATTAGCTTAAATCTTTCGAGGGAAAACAAACAAACACTAGTATAGTACATATACAGCAGATATTGGAGTGAAGACCAAGAAGACGACAAGAAAGGATCTGGAATAGTTTCTTTGAAATGTTTTTTTTTTTCATTTTTCCCTTAAAAAGGATTTTGCATGCAAGCGCGTCTCAATTGAATTGCTTCCTTTCATTCCACAATTGAACGTTAATTTAAGGTTTTCATGTTCAAAGGAAACTAAGTCAAGGACATGAAGAACAGAAACGAGCACTTTGGATACGAAAAAAATAAAATGATCTACGTCCTGTCTGTGATATCTTATTCGATGGTTCGGGGTTGATGTAGGTGATGTTCGGAGAGATGGCAATAGAGCTAGAGGAGGGATGCTATTCCATTAATAAAAGCTCTTAAAGTCTGCTCATCATCTTCCGACCAACGAAGACTTCGCTTAAATATGCTGACTATCTATCAGTGGCAGGATAAAGGCACGTCTTCCATCGGACGTGGCTGAAGTGGCCGTCGAGGAAGGACGAGAAGGAAAAAAAAAACTCCAATTAACAGCTCCATGAGAACTGGATTCTGGAATTTTATTGCAAAGGAGGCTTATTGGATTTCATTCGGAGCTGATTTCACTGATGAACAATTAGTCGATGATGAGGTGAAGCTGATTGGAGGCTCTCTCTATACACGAGCGCGAGAACAAGGGGTGAAATCAGCTACCACATTAAACATATACGTACATACATATGCACGATATATTCACGGTATAATAACCTCTCCTTGAACAAAATGAAACGAAGCTCATTTAAAGTCATTCTTGAGTAAAACTATATGTATACCGGCATAGTATTATATATGGGGGAAAAAGTATGGTGGATGTTAATGCGAGAATATACAGGAATGAAAAGGTAGGTGGATGGGATAGGGAGGCATAGAAATACACATAAATACCCTCATTCCGAAAATTAAAACATAAAAACTCTCCTCTAAACTCGTTAAAATTCTTTTGAGCGTCAAGTCATTGCATTAAAAAGTCCAACTTTCTCTCTGTGGATAATTAATTTTCCGGTATTTGACACTCATCTCCGTTTGCTCCTTATAAAATGATTTTAAAAGGACTCAAGTTTGCGCGAAAACTTAATTAAGATAGAAGCGCTCTCGGATGCTTTTTTCCCTTTGATTGCTTCGGCATTGGTGTTTTTGAGCAACTAATCTCCTTCTCCTTCTGATGATGTTAATTATGAGTTTTAGAGGGTATTCAGCGGAAAAACCGTGGATAAATATCTTTTTTTTTCTTCTATGCTTCTTTTTTGAAAAAAGGTGAAATTGTTTCATTTCTTTTTAATTCATTTTGGTAACAGTCAAAGCCTTTATATGCTTCGATAATACACAGGTAATAGCTTAGTCGCTTTTAATGGTTGGTTGAAGGCAATTTTAGTTTTAATCTAGGTCTTTGTTGCAAAGTATGACAATAGCTGCGAAGGCTGTGATTTGTATCATTGTATTGCTGCGATCATCTATAGCATATTTATAGGATAGGTCCGATTAAGCCAGTTTAATCCCATTCAGGAAGCACTGCAGAGTTCGGAAAAAGTATAGGAAGCGTATTCTATGTCTAGGATATTTGGAAGATGAACTTCATAACCAAACTATCCCAATTTTTGACGGATCATCTAAGAATTTTGTGGTCGGATCTTTTCCGTTCCGTTGGTTGGAATAATTTCTATTTGATTATCAATTGTCTGACCAATTGGAAATACGTCATGGTAGACGATTACCTTTCAATTCCACCCAGGCCCGCCACAACGAATTCCTCCGGGCCCCAGGCTAGAGGGGGCCCCGAGAATAGGTTGAAACCGAGAAATTGCAAATTCTATATCCTCGCATACTAATTGTCTAGGGGAACCGAAACTACCTTGAAGCCCAAAAAGTCAAACCGCCATTTCACTGCGTAGGTACTAATTGTCAAGCAGGCAGTAATCTGGAACGTGAAACCCAAGCATCTAACACTCTAATTTAAATGTTATGGTCATATGCATATGGATTCTTAATACTTATCGTATTTAAATAGTAAACACTATATATCTTGCTGTCATTTCCGCAAAGTCGTCCATGACATCGTCATAGGCTATATTTTTGCCAGCTCTCGTTCTGTTGATAATCCATATCTTGCAAAGATTTAAACGTGACTGACCCAAACATGATCTTAGGTAATTTTTAATTTATTGAAAACCATGTTTACCCGCTGCAACACCAATTGTTATCACAATAAAAAAAAAACGTAAGCTAACCCATAATTGAGGAAAAAAATATTGAGGACATTGTATCATAGATTAGATTGTGACATTTGGCTTGCCCTTAATAGTCTATTGATTATGTCATATAGAAAGGAACTAAGACGTTCACGGGGTTTTATTGCAGGAATCGGTCAATGGGTCATTTAAGAAGAAAAAACCGCGGAGTGCTATTAAATTAGAGGGTGGAAATTGGAGATAGGGGTCAAAATGGACCCTTTTTGGGTTTTGCCATATATCTCGTAAACGAAGCAAAATTTCGATTTATTTTATATAAAATTTTTTGTAGAGAATTAAATTTCCTATGGAAATGGTTTATTTAAAAAATTTTGAAAAATTTTTTTTATGTCGAAAATGTTGAAACAAAAAGAAAAAAAAGCCAAAATTTCGATGTTTTTCCCTTTTTTACTTTTTTGCCAATATCTTTTTTTTGGTTAGAGATAGCATAGGTATTGCTTATATAAAATAAAGCAGATAAAATTTCCTTTAAAATGATGGGTCGGAAAAATTTTTTGGTTGAAAATTCACCGAAATATGGCCACTCGAACATAGCTTTTTTTATTTTTACCCCTTTTATACCGACATTGTTTTCAATCTCATATTGTTGAAAAAATTATTATATTACTCAATTAAAAAGGGTAATTTATGTTTAATTGTGGATAATAAATAATTATGATGCTCTTATATTTCTTCTATAACATTCTCAAACTGTATATCGATATCATCATCTATATCTTCAATAATATCATCTTCTGCAATATCGGGAACTTGCACATTATCACAATTGATCCCCATACATTCTTTGCAAAATATGGAACAATTAATTTGTAATTTTCTGCAACCACAGTTCCCATGCAACCTGTATTGCAACCACAAGCCACTTTTTTTAGCAAAATCTCTGGCGCAGGAGGTGCTGTTGTGCGAATCGCAATTAGTCCATTTTTAGAATTTTTCCAACCCCAGTTCAGAGGGTTTAGGTGATTTCCTTTCCACTGCACTTTTTACAAAGATTGCACTGTAGTTTTTGACGGTTATCCTAGTGGCTCAAATATTGGTACGAAAAGTGCAGAAAGGCTGCGTCGAACTAATCAAATTGGCCCAGGAGTTCAAATTAAAGATGATTTAAAACCACTTTCCAAATCCGATAGCTTCCTATCAAATGAAAGTAATAAAAAAAAAATGTATTGCATATTTAATGCAAAAAATCAAAGAAGTTAATATTGACACAGTGCAAGCGGGTGAAGACGCAGATGTACTTATTGTACAATGCGCAAAAGAAAAAGCATCACAGTCAAAAAATGCAGTTATAGTTGGCCAAGATGTAGACTTTCTCATCATTTTGTCACTTTTGCCAGAGCAGTATCAAAATGTATATCTTTGGAAACCCAGTGTAGGCAAAGTTACAGCAAAAATGTATGACCGAAATAGTTTTAATTTTCCTCAACAACACAAATATCTTGGATTTATTCATGCATTTAGTGGCTTCGATACTACGTCAGCGTTTTTCAACATTGGCAAAAAAAAATTTATGAAATTTGTAAATAAAAATGCTATTCAGCTACAAACACATATGGACACGTTTTTCCGTGACGATGTAACTGACGTAGAAATAAATTCTGCATCAGAATATATTGCAGCTTCTTTGTATGGGGCAAAGTTGAACATTACCCTAAGCAACTGTCGCTTCCAGAATTTTTATAAATTATCCAAAAGTTCCAAATTTTCTCTAACGCAATTACCACCAACACTTGATGCCATCAAACAGCATGGCTGAAGAACGTTTTTCCAGATCCAGCAGTGGAAAGGAAATCACCTAAACCCTCTGAACTGGGGTTGGAAAAATTCTAAAAATGGGCTAATGGCAAGTTCCCGATATTGCAGAAGATGATATTATTGAAGATATAGATGATGATATCGATATACAGTTTGAGAATGTTATGGAAGAAATATAAGAGCATCATAATTATTTATTATTCACAATTAAACAAAAATTACCTTTTTTAATTGAGTAATATAATAATTTTTTCAACAATATAAGATTGAAAACAATGTCGGTATAAAAGGGGTAAAAATAAAAAAAGCTATGTTCGAGTGGCCATATTTCGGTGAATTTTCAACCAAAAAATTTTTCCGACCCATCATTTTAAAGGAAATTTTATCTGCTTTATTTTATATAAAGCAATACCTATGCCTATCTCTAACCAAAAAAAAGATATTGGCAAAAAAGTAAAAAAGGGAAAAAACATCGAAATTTTGGCTTTTTTTTCTTTTTGTTTCAACATTTTCGGCATAAAAAAAAATTTTCAAAATTTTTTAAATAAACCATTTCCATAGGAAATTTAATTCTCTACAAAAAATTTTATATAAAATAAATCGAAATTTTGCTTCGTTTACGAGATATATGGCAAAACCCAAAAAGGGTCCATTTTGACCCCTATCTCCAATTTCCACCCTCTAATTTAATAGCACTCCGCGGTTTTCTCTTCTTAAATGACCCATTGACCGATTCCTGCAATAAAACCCCGTGAACGTCTTAGTTCCTTATTGCCCTGCTTTTTAAGACCTAATCAATAGACTATAAGTAATCTAGTATTAAGGAAAAAGATAAAACTTACCCAGCAGAAAATGGACCGAATGTTAGAAGGCTCCTTAAAAAGCTTGCGACGTTCCTTTCCGATCACAGTTCTATATCTTCTTTAAACTTGCATGATCGCAGTGTGGAGCACTATTTTTATTGCTGCTTTTTTAGAAGCTTTTTTGGAGCAGTCACAAAAGTATAAAACACTTTCTACCCTCAAATTTATGGATGATATGTGAAACAACTACAGTTTCGAAAAGTTTTATATTGTTGTTCACCTTTTGCAATTGCCTTTTCGCCGTCCCCCAACTAAGCATTAAATACGTCCAAGCTGCTTGACCACCGCATCGAACGATAATAATAGCTGAATCGTTCTATGTTTGCGGGTTTTCTTCGTCTCATACAATTTCTTAAAGTTCCAAACAGAGCATATTAACATCGCTCTCCTTAGTAGCGCTTCGAATTGTTTCCGGTGAGATAGCTTCTGGATTGATTTGCCAAAAGAAAGATGAGTACTGAGCCCCAGATCTTAGCGCAAGGGCTTGTTTTATTCGTGCTTGCACTAAGTAACTTTCCTTTCGTTCACGAATAAAGAACCGACCGTTCGGTATCTATACAGGGTGTATCGCTGAAACTGTCGAAACGTCCGGCTGTGGATAGGTCTTGGATAGACGAAAAAAAATCAAATCAAAATCATGGAGAAGGAGAAATGGTAACGGTTTAGCCGTTAGGGCGCTTTGAAATTTTTTTGGTACAGGTTTTTATATCACTTTGTATTTTTGTAACTCTATGAGATATTTTCTTGAATAGGATAGCAATCTACGCAGAATACTTCCACAAATCTAAAACTGTAAAAGTCAAGGTTTCAACCTATCAATTTAGTTATAAGTTGTCAAAGTCAAAATTTCATTTGTTTATTGAGCTGTGGGACAGGTTGCGCAGTATTGTTGATAATCAACGACCCCCCCAAATTCGCACCAAACTGTCATTCGTTGTAGTTGGAGGGGTTGTTCAACTATTTCGCCTAGGTTCTTGAAACCCCAGATGCGGCAGTTTTGCTTGTTTACGTATGAAAATGGGCTTCATCTCTCAGAATGATAGGCCCTGACGGTATCCCTCCTGCTGTCCTTAAATCCTGTGTGGAGGTTCTCCAGTGTCCACTGAAAACCCTTTTTCAAAAGTCCCTGGATAAAGGGTACTTCCCTACTCTTTGGAAGAATTCGCTCATAATTCCTATTCACAAAAGTGGTAGCAAGAACGAAATATCGAACTACAGCCCAGTTGCCAAGCTGTCTGTCATACCGAAGCTTTTTGAATCAATCATTTATTCTGCAATCGTGCCCATCTGCAAAAAACTTATTTCTACAAACCAACATGGTTTTCTTCCAGCTCGTTCCACTACCACCAATCTCCTTGAATTCACTTCCCACGCTGTTGAAGGCTTCGTTTCCGGTTGCCAAACTGATTGTGTTTACACTGATTTCAGTAAGGCATTTGACAAGCTTTCCCACTCCATTATACTTTTTAAACTAAAGAAGTTAGGTTTCCCTGAAGCCCTTCTATTATGGTTCCAGTCCTACTTAGCTGACAGGACCTACCAAGTCCTTTTCCGTGGATCCAAATCCGCGACCATTGAGGCGTCATCCGGTGTCCCTCAAGGCAGTCATCTTGGCCCTATCCTCTTTATTCTTTCTATTGATGATATTGTTACCTTGCTAAGAAACTGCAGAATCCTGATTTATGCTGATGACATCAAATTGTACCGTCACGTAAAGAGTATGGAGGACTGCAAACTTTTGCAAGTCGACCTCGACACCTTTTACTCTTGGTGCGCTAACAACAACCTGGTTCTTAATATTAGTAAATGCGAAGTCATGACTTTTTGTAGGCGATGTGATCCTATAATTTATAACTACTCATTTTCTAGTGAGGGTGTCCCCCGTGTTAATTTTGTCAAAGATCTCGGGATTAGATTTGACACCAAGCTGGACTTTTCTACTCATATCAACTATATTTCTTCCAAGAGCAGCTTAGTCTTGGGTTTTATAAAAAGGTGGTCCAAAGAATTTAACAGCACCCTGATCACTAAACACCTCTACATTTCCCTTGTCAGACCTTTACTTGAATATGCGTCCCAGGTTTGGTCTCCTCACTATTCTTCGCATGTTGGAAAAATAGAGTCGGTTCAACGTAGGTTCGTTCGATTCGCATTGAATCACCTTCCTTGGGAAGACCCTTTAATTCTTCCACCATATGAATACCGACTTAAGTTACTCAACTTAAACACTCTCCACAAGCGTCGTGAGGTGGCCGATGTTGTTTTCGTCCACCAGCTTCTTAATGGACGTGTCGACTCAGGTTTTCTAAGGCGCCGTGCGTCGTTTAGAGAGAGCCGATACAATCTGAGAGGACCACCGCTCTTACACATCAACTCCTCTAACACCAATTATGGCCGATTTGAGCCTGTTAATCGCATGTTCATTAATGTAAATAAAAATATTAATGTTTTTAGCGTGAGCACTAACAAAGACCTGCTTAAAAGGAGTCTATTTGTTGTCTCATGACTGTTTATGTGTTTCGCATGCAATTTTTATTGGTACTTAATCTTTTATGTTTGCGTGTCTCAGCTGAGCCACGGCAGTGGTAAATATTTCTCAGCCCTGCTGGGAAGTGCGCCTTCTGCGTAAGAAGGAAAACTCTATATATGTATATATATACATATATATATATATATTTATATATGTATGTGTGTGTATGTATATATAGATTTTCATGCTAAGCTGAAAAGTGCGCCTTCTGTGCTAGAAGGGTTAACTCTTGATTTGACTAACACCATTTCTTAATAGGTGGTACTTATCGCTTTCAACATTTAGTTCTTCTTCTTAATAAATTGCGCTACATCCCTTAGGTATGTCTCGATGCTCTTGAAATCTCTTAATACCATCGTCTCTACGTTTCGCTAGTTTCTCGAATTGTCTCTTTTTTCTTCTAGCACGTCATCTACTTGTGACGGGAACCCTGGGTTGGTTGCCCGAAGAGGCCAACCTCGGATTCTCGCACAAAATAAAAAAAAATGTTTGATACAAAAAAAATTATTAAAAACCAAATCCACCTAAAAATAAACCTGGCGGTACCCCGGGCCTTAAGAATAGGGCTACTACTTAATTCTGATTCTTCTAGCTTTAGTTTTCTGTGGATCACATCACGTGCACCAGTATATTTTATAAAGCCACCTTTATTCCAGTTAAAGCCGGTAGTTAATCCCTGGTTGAGGTGACCTCGTGTACCACGCCTTCGTCCGTATCTCAGCCACTACGGCAACTCATCTCGGACATCCGTACCAACATTGACGTCGATGACACCGGTGCACGAACATTGGCGTTACACCGACAACAGTGCAATCTGCCGATTTTAGTGCCTTGGGCGGTATCTTGCGGTGGAATCTCGGATAAAATTCCCAAACAAGATCCAAACCAAGACTAACGATTCTATCCCAAGACACAACAGTGAAGTTCAACAAGTTTCACCCATCTATCAGCATAAAAAAGCTCACCTCACAGGTTCTTGGCTCGGATAAAGCGCACACCCGGCTTACAACCGACGACGTCACTGGTCCAAAAATGGCTTAGCTGTACTACTAAAGTTAAAATCTGATCGAAACGGCAGAGACCAAAATGGCTAAAGTACTAGAAGCTGGTAAGTCATTAGCACGGCAAGGTTTTGAAGATAGATATGACTGCTATGAGATATAGGAGAAATACTGGTGGAAGAAGAAATTAATAAAGGCGGTTTGGTTTATGGGGGCTAGGTATAAAATTCTGTGGATGGATGCCCGTCTATGTGAATGCTGTTTTGTTGTCAGGCTGTACGTTATCACACAACATGCTCCAGTGCCTGTAGTTTCTTAGAAGATCAAATTTCTTCTTCAGTCATCGAGCTGCACCTTAATCTACAAGTCCTAAATTCATCCAGGTCCTGGATTTAAGTCGTTTATCTGGACCGGGGTTTTGAAAACTATCTTACAGTAGCTGGAAAAATTACAGTAGCTCTGGCAAAATTCATTAATCGCACCAACTGTTCCACTAAATTCTGTCCCCTCTTATTTTCGAACAGAACGATTGTGGAGCAACCTCCCACAGTTAGTATTCCTGAATTTATACAACATCCAAACTCCCAAAATCAGGTTTGATGGCCTCGCCTTCTCGCACCTCCAAGGCTCTCCTGAGCTATACTATCTCCTACGTATCCTTCCGTAATACAAGACATTGCATAATGACGTGAAAGATATGCCCTACTGGTAATGTAAAGGATTGTTTAGATTTTTTCCACAAAAGAAAGCAGACAGAGTAATAAAGGAGTTTAAGCTTCAAAAATCAAATTCCTTAGAGGCAATCAATACGAAAGCAATTTATTTAGTCTTGGTAACAAACGGCAAACATTCCATCACTCCGTACCATGGGTCTAGGGGTCGTTCTCGCCGTCGTCGACGTCTCCTTAAGTAAATACACTCCAGACTTGACTTTCTCACCATCTAGAAGATGACTTTCAAAACAATCTTCAAATTATCTCATACGAAAAATCTCGATTAGCAGTTAATAGAAACAAATCGGATTTAATAACCGCACTCGAGTTGGCTTTTATCTAGTTTATTTTTTCGTGGGTATTTTTCTTTTAAGATTTTACTTTTGTTGAAACTTCACTGCCACTTTTTAAAACAACAAAGATTACTTTCTTTCCGAGTATTCTGCCGGCCTGCTCCCCCCCGGGGGAGCCTACCACCACTGAGGTCTCCTCCGTCTTCGGGAAGTTCTGGAAAAGTGACATTCAACTTAAAACAATCAAAAACTTTGCAATGTTGCAGTTTGGTAAGAGTTAAGAATGAAACTTTTCAATTAACCTCGCCACATAGCGGGGATTGCCCTTTTTATCAGTTTTAATCTTCAACTTTGGAGTAAGTTCCGGACCCACTCTCCCCGCAAAATTGCCTCGAGGTCATACTCCATATCTAGGGCCGCTTTTGTTTTAAAAATAGGGAACGGCGGAGTGGGCCCTACTGGTGGAGTTAGAGTGAAAGGAGATGGGGTGGTGAGTAGGAGAAATAAGTGGTTCTGGCCCGATTGTCTCCTGGAGTGCGTATTCTCTTGTTGTACATTTTATCATTTCACGCCACCACCAGCCCCGTGTACACGACGACGACCCATCCCCCAAAACGATGGGAGTCCCACTTTCGGAACGCTTCATTCAAGTGCCCTTGGTGAGCCCAAGGTGAAAGGGCAGAGCGCCCTTTGTTCCCGTATTTAACCAGAAGAGTGTTTAAAAAGGTCGACCCGTTGGTGGTGGGGCTGTTGCCGCCATACAGCACAGGACTTGGGGATGTGCGTTGTTTCTCAATAATTTTGATCCTTCCACAAATTGCCGCATCCTGGAGAATGAGGAACGTAAGCTGCTTTTAGTGTTTTGCATAACATGACGTTGGTGCTGGGGGAGAGGGATGGATATGATGGGACTTTTGGGGAATAAAAAATTCTGTAAACTCAAAATTTAATTAAATTACCCTTTTATGGCCGATTAAGATTATCGATCCTGTTTTTGGACGGCTGTTTTCCCTGTACTAGTAACGAGCTCCAGGCATGCTTATCACCCTTAGTTGAACCTTAAATATTCTTGTTCCACAGATTTCTCTCGTCGTGTCGGTGCCTTGTCTCACGGGTGGAGTTTCTTTATTTTTTTTTTTCATGTTCATCTCTCTCACTCTCTTCCTTTCTTCCTTTTTTTATAAATGAAATCTATAAAAACGAAGAACCTCCACCGGCGGCGCGGCGCGGCACAAGACCCATGTTTGTGGAATATTCTAATATAACACTTCTTGTCTCCTTGAAGTTGTTCCATAAGATTAAGGGGCATAGGTGCAGCCGGGGCCATGTATAGTATATAGGTGCGGAGTTTTATGATCGTTTGTTTTTGAAAATTGGTTTTCTGTTGGTAACAAAGGCTGCCAGCTAAGGTTGTGTGATAAGATTTGATCAAATATTTGAACGCTTTGATAGAGTCTCCTACGAGGTTGGCTGCAAATTTTCCTGGTCCTGTTTGATTTGCTCTTGACTTCAATCATATAAAAGGATATTTGCCTCGGAAATTACCGGCATTTTCCTTTTAAATACGACATTTTCCAGGTAAGGATTTTGCAAATGAATAATTTAGTATTATTTTCTTTTCAGCCTATATCTTATAGGGTATGGGGGAAGTTTTTTTTTTTAATAATATAAAATAAATATTGGAAATTTAATTTAAAATAAATTAATCATATCGACGATGTTAATCGAAATAAATAAAATTTATATGTAGAGTCGTTAAGCAGGACAGATTAGATGGGTTAAATATTTTGGGGACATTTACTCTTAAAGTTACATGACAGACCTACTGCATTTTTAATGATATGTTTTAAAAGTCAAGTTAACAAATCAAAGCAAAGTTGAAATAAGTTCACTCGAATAACAACTAACTCTGTTTAGGAAAGTTCAAAATAATCGAAATTGACTAAAGTTTAAAGTTCGAAAGAGATGCCATTTGAAACCCACCCAAACAAAATATACAGAAACAGCTTAAAATGTTTGCAAATTGAAATGATAAGAACAAACACGCCGATTGGACAATAAGAAAAATATACCCAGGCATACTCAAATGCTGCCGCCGCCCACACCGGTTGGAAATCGAACCGCTGGAATGGGAGGCGGACACTTGTAACCCTATGCGTTTTTAAGTGAGAGAACTAATCAAATCAAAGTTCAAATCTGCCGTAATTCGTGTTAAAGGAGTTGATTTGTAAAAGAGGTAGATCTCTCAGATTATAACGACTCTCTCTAAACGACGCACGGCGACCTATAAAACCTGAGTCAACCTTTCCATTAAGGAGGTGATGAGCAAATACAACATCGCCCATCTCACGACGCTTGTGAAGAGAGCTTAAGTTGAGTAACTTAAGCCGGGATTCATATGACGGAAGAACTAATGGGTTTTCCCAAGGAAGATGATTCAGTGCGAATCTAACGAACCGTCGTTGAACCGATTCAATAGCTATAACATGCGAAGGGTAGTGAGGAAACCAAACCTGGAACGCATATTCGAGTAATGGTCTGACAAGGTAAATGTATAGGTGTTTAGTAATCAAGGGGTTGTTATATTCTTTGGACCACCTTTTAATAAAACCCAGGACTGAACTACCTCTGGAAAAGATATAGTTGATGTGAGTATAAAAATCCAGCTTACTATCAAACCTAATCCCCAGATCTTTAACAAAATTAACACGAGAGATACCCTCATCAGAGAAGGTGTAGTTAAAAATTATAGGATCACGTCTCCTACTAAAAGTCATCACTTCACATTTTCTAATATTTAGAACCAGGTTGTGGTTAACACGCCAAGAGTGAAAGGTTTCAAGGTCGACTTGCAAAAGTTTGCAATCCTCTATACTCTTTATGTGACGGAACAATTTGATGTCATCAGGGTAAATCAATATTCTACAGTGTTTTAGTATGGGAACAATGTCATCAATTGACAGAATAAAGAGAAGAGGGCCAAGATGACTTTGTTGAGGGACATCTGATATCTCTTCAATGGATCAATTAGGATCCATGAAAAAGAATTTGATAGGTCCGGTCACCTAAGTAAGACTGTAACCATACTGGGTGGGCTTACCGAAAGACTAGTGTTTTTAATTTCAGAATTATAATGGAGTGGGAGAGCTTGTCAAATGCCTTACTAAAATCAGTGTATACACAATTAGTTTGACAACCAGAAACGAAGCCCTCGAAGAAGAAGACTATTTTGTGCAGGTCGAGTATATGTATAAACGAATTCATTGGGAAGGCGAAAATTCCTCAAGTTTTGGGCGTCGATGAAAGGAGAAAGCAAAACTTCTCAGAAAAACAATGAATACGAACGAGTGCACTCAAATTAATTGGTTAAATATAATTAAAAATTATTGAAATAGGTGCAATATTTTCCTAGAAATATTTAAAAGCTAAAAAGGAGGCCTCCATTTCATACTCAGGATAAGATCTCCGATTTCAGTCTACTGCTAGTTTTACGGGAGTACTCAAAATCAACTCTATTTGGAGTTCTACAGGACTTTAGACTTTTCGGACATTAGAAGGAGCCCTCTCCTCCAATGACATGCCAATTTAAAATCATGGCAAAGGAAGACATCAACATACGTTCACAGCCGCATCGCCCAGGCAAGAGCAATCTTCGCCTTAGCTCATGTGGTGCATATGGAAACAAACAAATATTTCCATCAAAACAAAAGTACGCCTTTACCGAACGTTGATCCTTCCGATTCTTCTTTATGGATGTGAAACGTGGCCACTGCTCAAACTGGATGTTAAGAAACTCGATATCTTCCAAATGTGATGCTTCTCACTACGCGATCGCTTTCGAAACGAGACAGTCAGACAAAGATGCGATCAGCAGACACTGATCGAAGAAGAAATGCAAACACGTCGACTACGGTGGTTGGTACATGTTTGCCGAATGGATTATGACCGCTTGCCACATAAACTTCTCTGGCGAGACCGTCCCGAAGACTAGAAAATCCGGCGATCGGCACGGAAGAAAACCTGGCCAAAGAATATCGAGAGTGACCTAAAGATTCAACGATTATCAGTTGCCGAAGATCGAGACGTCGCCAAAAACCGGCAAGAATGGAAACGAATCGTAAATAGAGTTCGAGACCCAGCGGCACCGACAGCAGCGTATCCGCTGCGGGGACGTTCCGCTCGGACCGCCAGCTAACGGATCAAAGAAGAAAGAAGAATATATACATTACTCGTGGAGGCCTCTTTTTCCTGTTGGGAGGTTCAAAATCTGCTGCGTTTTTCTCTCTCCAAGTTCATCACTTTATGCAGAGCTGCTTCAGCTGCAAAGGTGTTTTAACTCAAACCGCTGATCACTAACTGACTTGTAAACATTTTACAAATCTCAGTTTGTCTATAAAATTTTGCTGAGAATTCTACAAGTCTAGATCTAATTAAACATACACACTTGTAGTTTCGTGCAACAGAAACTACGGAAATCGAGATTTCCCACTTGTAAAATTCGCTCTCTACACTTGTAAGTTGAGGGTAGACTTGTAGTTTTGTGCAACTTGTCAAAAATCACTTGCAGTACAAGTACTTAAAGTTTCGTGCAACAGGCCCCAGGTTGTCCGACACTCTTTTTTTTATGTGAAAGACTAGAGTCCCATGAAAGGCCCTTCATACTGTGGACCATCTATTTTCTTCGTATAGAGTGCAATGTCGAACAGCAGCTGTAGTCGGGGAGGAATGAACTGCCACAACCTACCCGCGATTGCTTTAGTCCACCTACTCCCAACCATTACTATCGCGACTTTGACATCGGGACATCGAGAACAACTCGCTGGAGTGTTATGCCTTCTGAAACGAGTTGAATCTCATCAACCAACCGATGACATGCGCTTTGGTGGAGCGGGAAAGTCTAAGGAAGGCTATAACAGGAGGAATCATTAATGTAAAGAAGGAAAGTTATGTAGATGGGAAAGTGGAAAAGGCGAAGGACCGTGGGCCTGGCCGGGTTTCGAACCCGGGACCTCTGGGATGGTAGTCAGGCCCCTGAGTCCTTTTTCGAGCGAATTTAAAACGCGCCTAGCATTCCTGGCGTCGCCGAGTTAGCAATTTTTGTGGAAAAATCGCCTTAGTTGCAGTTTTTAGCCAAAAATCTTTAAAAAAAATTAAAAACCATAAAAAAAATTTAAAAACCAGAATTTTAATGATTGGATATTGTAAAGAGAGTCTTAGAGCATACGTAAAAAAATCAGGACCAACATGGGAGTTTTTCTTTTGGCGCAGTAACAAATTTAACTTTTTAAATTCACTTAATTGCAAAATGCATTATGCAAAAACTATTTGACCGACCGAGATCGGGTTTTGGATATAAGTTAATCATGCCTTTAACTATCTAATTCCGAAATTAAATTGGAAGATAATGGTCTCTCCTTTTCTTGTGATAATTTTAAAGTGAGGTACTTTTTTTCGCGGTTTTCGGCTATTTTGCAATGCAAAAATTCAAATTTCAAAAATCCACCTTAGGGTAAGTTTCAGCAAATCCAATTTTGGTATGTGGCCGGCCTAACTCCTCGTTCGTTGCTTTATACCCCGCCACCGCTACCTCGAATCTTCTCGAATTAGAATGTTCGCCCTATGCACCATTTTCAGTTTTTTAGATTATTCCCCAAACTTATATTAAAATATGAGATAAAGAAATTGTAACCCCTAGTCTATACTTTCAGAAGCCGTTTTGGAATTTTCAATCGGGCCACTCCGCTAATATTGGCTCAATGTGCAAGATTAAGGTCTATTTTGTTTATACTGCAATTGTGCAGAAACTATACATGCGACAAATTTCATCTTTCAGCAGTTTAAAATATATGTTCCAGCCTATCATGTCCCAAAAAATCATACCCTAATATTGCAAATT
The DNA here is from genome assembly GCA_949987705.1 of Thereva unica. Taxonomy (NCBI): domain Eukaryota; kingdom Metazoa; phylum Arthropoda; class Insecta; order Diptera; family Therevidae; genus Thereva; species Thereva unica. Next base: position 23,080,105 of record OX465284.1, on the reverse strand, counting down.
AACAGAGGTATGCGTTTTTGAAAAAAATTGGCTTTTTAAGGAGTGTTCTAGCTTTTCTCGGCGAAAAATTGTCCGATCGTGGTCTAGAAAAACCCATTTTGTAGGATTTTCAATTCTCAACAAATATCCTGTTGGGAGCAACGTGATTCATCCAGTACTTTTTATTGTATACGCCAAAACCGGAAAAAGTACCCATTTGTGTTGCTCTATTGTCTAAACAATTCCACATAAGTAAATTTTGGCTGGTTTTTTGGTTTTAGTAATCTATGAGATACTCTTGAAGTAGTAGTGTAAGCAGTTTGCTGTACAATTTTATAACATGAAAAAATCTCTAATGACTGGTCTATTTTGATTAGCTACGTTGCAGTTATCAAGTGTAAAACCTTAAATTAGAAAAGGTGAAAAAATATAAAAATTCTTAGCAAAAACTTTTGTTAATTATAACACCGGGGGTCAGCAAAAATCCAAGCCAGTTGTGTTAAAGTAAATTAGAGTTTCTTGCATTGCATTTGCGAGTGCTACTTATTCAAAAAATAGGTCAAAGTGAAAAGAAGTTCAAAGTTAAATGCACCGCCGTGCAAACGTTTAGCACCTGCTTCAAAAATTCACTAACGAATTCACTAAATTTTTCAAACTCCACCACGGCTCAAAAATTGAAGCCGAAAAAAACCCTTTTCCGTTTCGGCAGTAACAAAGCGGCAAACACTTTCTGGCTCTAAAACAAAAGAGTTAAAGGAAATAAATGGGAAACAATCCTTTTAAAATTCGTAATTGCTTCAGCAAAACTCAATTATCGCGGGCTGCAAAAATATTTCCTTCAGTTCGGCGAATTTTAATTGGATTTAAAAAATGCATCCAATAAAGGCCGAATGAAAAAACACAAAGCGACACTAAACTGCATCCATTCATGCACGTCATATTTTATTACAAATGTTAGTTCAATTTAAATCCCCCGCATTTGCTATGGGGGATGCGAATTTATTCTGGTGGTTGCAGAAAGGTTTCACAGGGCGGGCGAAGCCTATTGAACATTTTCTTTTTTTTTTTTCGTTGGAAATCCGTGAAGAGGCGCAATCAAGGGTGCAGTTTTTATTGTTGCTGTTGGTGTTGTTGTTGTTGCGAAAAATGAAGTTCGGCATAGTGAAATCATATTATTATCCAGAGAGGGCGGTTTTTCCTGGGAATAATATACGCGAATGCATGTGGCGCAGGATGTCCTGTAGGTGCAATTAAAAGCCAGCTTAACGTTTGCCATATTGCATTAATTTCGACAATAATCATATACGCCAGCGAGTTGCATTTATTGCGAAAAAATTAATTGAAATTTCTTTTTTTTGGCGGTGGTGTTTTGTAATCGAAATGGAATGGGAGTGAAAATGGATTTTTTTTTTGATTTTTCAGAAGTTTTAATATTTAGTGGAGCTGTTTGTAATTGGATCCTGTTTACTTTATGAGCGATGCTTTGGTGATTTTATTTTAGATTGCTGCTTCCACTTGAATGTGGATTTGAGGGAAATTATTCGGCCTAATTCGCCCAGGTACACTGAAGAGCAATTTAATGGACATTGCTTTAGAAAATTGAAATCTTTAAAAAAAGTGGCTATAGAGCTGTACCTTTTTATCAAGAACAATTGTGTGTATGTGCGAATGTAGGGCTTGTAGATTGCAGCTAGAGCAGCTGGATGACGAGGCATTGATACGCTTGTTTGGCGGTTTGGAATATGAATACTTTGTTTTTGATGCCTGCTTCTTGCGGCCCCAGTCAAGAATGAGTTTGATGCCGCGTTAAGAGAGCTGGATTTGCTTGCCTGCGTTGGCGTAAGAGTAACGCAGGGTACTGTCATCAGCGAAACTGTGGAGTGGGTTGTAGGGGATTAAGAACAGATTGTTAATGAATTTTGGAAAGAGAACAAGTGAGAGGATCGATCCTTGGGCAACGCCAGCCGAGATGGAGTGTGGGTTGGAATTCAATGCCATCCAATACTACCTTCATTGAACGGCCAGAAAGAAAGCTCTTTATTCAGTTCCTTAGAACTGAGTCGATACCAATAGCTTGGAGTTTAGATAGCAGAGCGGAATACCATACTCTGTCGAAAGCCTTGGAAATATCTAGAGCAACCAGACCAGACTTACCGGAGTTATGGATGCTTTGGTGTAGATGCTCAGTCAAACGCACAATGATTTCGTCATTCTGACTGTGTATTTCGGAGTGAGCGACAGCAAAATCAGTTTGTAACATTATGAAATGGCGTGTTAGAATTACACCAACTTTTCACGACCGCTTCTTCATTAAAGTGAGGATTGACTGCATGATGGGAAAATATCCTTCTTGCATGACACGCAAAACTGATAGTGGATGGGCGCAAAAAGTGCCAAAAGTCTTCCAGTGATGAGTAAAAAGTTTAAGTTCATTAAGCAAGACCAAGACAAGACTGCAAGACTTTTTGCAAGACTTTCTGCAAGACTTTTTGCAGGACTCATCACTGCAAATCTTCCGGCACTTAACAGCTGCGACCCATTTGGCGATTTTTTCTTCTAGCAAGGATTTGCGAGTACATCACCAATGGAACACGATATTTGACAATTACCAGTAAAATATAACCTCAAAGTAATTGTTTATTTTAACAGAGAGGAGCAATGTGTGTTGTTAGAGTTTGTTTTGAAAAACTGTGGTCCAATATAATACATAAATATGTATTTATACAATAAAATATGTAAACAAATTTATGTATTTTGTATATTTTCTTTATAAACATTTTTTAAATACATAAACTTAACCTTCAAAAATTCGAAGAAAATTAAGGTGTTTCGGCATTAATTAAGTGGCAACGCATTTCATGCCAATCGTTTAAAATAGTACGAATTAATTTGTGAGACACAGAAACTTCAGTTGAAGACGTTGATGGCCTACCAGAGCAAGGCAAATCTTAGACGACATCTCGACCGCTTCTAAATGCACTGTACTACTCATAGGTATGTGTTTTTGATAAAGTCAGTTCACCGTAAGCCTTATGGTACATTTTCAGTGCTTCGACATTTTTATCCATTGTACACTAAAAAATAAACTGAGTATACTTCTTTAAACTAAACCCGCTATTTTAAATTGTGACCAGTCACTGTCACAATTATTTAATTAGCACTTTTTCCTTAATAAGTTGGTTATCAATATTGAGAAACTGTTCTGGATAATTATTGTGTTCCTAAGCCAAATTTTTATGCGTCTCATAGCAGACGAACTCTTTCCGCAACCAGCTGAGCTCATCGAAAGACCTACAGCAATTTGTAATAGCTTGTATATGTTGGGAGTTATATCGCTTTCCACCGTCTCCACCTTTCATGTTTTCCATAGAGCGCGCTGAGAGTTTTCAATTGGTTTTTTTATGGGTTCCATGACAATTCTGGGTGGGCCGAGCCGCGAGCTCTAGTGTCCTATGAAAAGCATACGATCGAGATCATTTTCGTAAATGGAACTCTTTTAGGTAATAGTTTGGTGCATCAGAAATGTAAGAAAAAATATACTGTTACCAATGCAAAAAAGTACTATCAGTGCATCGGACGATCAAGTTTTTATCTTTAATATTATTAACTTCCCAGTATAGGAAGTTATTGTAATCGGTCCGAAAATCGAAATCGAAATTTTCGACGTATTTTCATCTTTCAAGGTCCCAGGAACATTTTAAGCAAAAATTGGGAGGAAGTATGTGTGTGTGTGTTTACGTATGTGGTCGTTTGTTCCTGCACGATATCGCGCGAACCAAAAAAGATATCGACTTCGTTGAGGTGTCGTTCGAAGCGTATTAACGGAAATATGATCTGAAAAGATTTTCATCAAATTCGGTCCATCCGTATTTTTGTTTAAGCGGCGTAAGTGATTTTTGTACCTGCACGATATCGCCCGAACAACGAAAGATATTGACTTACTTGAGATGCCGTTCGAAGCGTATTAGCGACAATATAACCTGAAAAGATTTTTTTAATATTCGGTCGAGCGGTTTTTTGGTTTGAATGACATAAGTGATTTTTGAACCTGCACGATATCGCGCGAACTATAAAAGATATTGACTTAGTTGAGGTGCCGTTCGAAGAGTATTAACCAAAATATGATCTGAAAAGATTTTCATCAAATTCGGTCGAACCATTTTTTTTTTTGTTTAAACGACGTTTATGATTTTTGTACCTGCACGATACCGCGCGAACTAAAAACTATATCGACTTCATTGAGGTGCCGAAAAAAGAATATTAACGAAAAAATGCTCTGAAAAATTTCATAATATTCGGTCGGGCCTTTTTTGTTTAAATATAAAAACTTCTATAAAAGTTTTGCTAATATCTAATAAACTCGATGGAATGAGTTCTAAACGAAGTGATCTTTTTTTGGTTCTGCACAGCGATAGCCTTCGAACAAAACATCACTTGTCAAAATCCGACAACCTTTCAAAATGATGCAAAAATTTCGTTAACCTGTACAAACAGCGCGAATTTTTCAAACCTTGGATTAGCACTTTTTGACGGGGATTTGTTTTCTACGCGTAATACAGTTTCAGAAAATTGCGGTTCATTCCGGGATATCCAGTAGTTACCGCAAAATTTGTTCTTGTTGGTCAAGTCTGACAAGTACCTAACAGTTACAGTTTTGCTAATATCTCCGGAAAGCTTTGGAATTTCCAAATGAAGTCATTCGCTTCTCAGTTTGTCAACGGCGCTTCAGCACGCTCAATACGAATTTGAACACCCGTTTTAGTGCAGCGAACGAAATACGGAGGAAATGTTTGTTTGCTAACGTTCAGGAAAAACAAATTCTCTAGAAAAATCTTGTGGATTTACTACTATTATTTTTTTTTATGTGACAAACTAGAGGCTTAGGGAAAGTCCCTTTGTACTGCCGACAATCTATTTTTTCGTATAGAGTGCATGTCGAACAGCAGCTCTAGCCGGAAGATAGAGAGAAGAGAAGGAAGTAACTGTCACAACCTAGCCGCGATATTTTATTCCACCTACTCACAACCATTTCGCGACTCTGACATCGGGACGTCTAGAACAACTCGCTGGAGTTTTATGCCTCCTGAAACGAGTTGAATCTCATCAACCAACCAATGGCATGCGCTTGGTGGAGCGGGGGAGGACTAGGGAAGGCTATGACAGGGGAATCAGGAATGTAAAGAGGGAAGAAGAAAGAAGGAAAGTTAGGTGGGAAAGGGGAAAGGACCATGGCGCCGCCGGGATTCGAACCCGGGACCTCTGGGGATAGCAGTCAGGCGCCTTACTTCTAGACTACCGAGGCCCCTAATTATAGTTAATTGAACTAGCTTCTCTCGGGATTACTTTGTCATCAGTTCTGATACTAGCCAATTTTCCACCAGTGCTAAACGTACAACTATTTTGTAAGAAGTCAGCTTATTCCATCTTCGTTCATCATACTGGGAAGTTAATCGTGTGGACGGAAGGGGTCAAACCCACATCCCAACTAGTTTTAACTAAAAGTAGGAAAATTTTCAAGAGTAGTGAAATATTTAAAAAAAAAAAAAAAAAATTCGACAGGTTTCCAATTTTTTCAAGGTCAGTTATACCCAGAAGGAAACAGCTGACCCTTGTTTCGTTTAATTGTTATGTTCAAACTATCATTTAATATAATAATTGAGAGGGATGAAAAAACCGGCCAAAATGAAACGCTGCCTTCCGGAGTAATTGGTGTGGTTCTCTGAAGGCGCATCCCATCGCGAGGGAGCGTTATGTTCGCGACATTATTTGAATAAAACTAGGGTATCCGAGCATTTAAACGATGGGTTAATGACCTTCTACTTCAACACCAGCTAGAATGCTCATCATAATTTAAAACCTATTCTTTTGTTCGAGTTAATTTTGCCTATAAAATTGTTGTTCGACTTTTTTAGGCTGCCAGGAGCAACCGACACCATACCTACTTGAACAGATCTTTAAATCTCAGCTATTAGAGTGATAAAATCTTGTTGGACTAAGCCCAAATTGGTTTGAACCATCAACGAACCCCTGATGGCTCGCAATCCGGTCACTCTTGTGTATGTTTTGGGCCGTCAGGGCTTCGTGGGCACCTAAAAGGCGGAACACTCTAACAGAATAAAGCTTTAGTTCTTTATCATTTTGGAATGTTGGATCATAAAAAAATTTGGTGTGACAAGTCCTACATGATTGGAATTCAATATAATCATGTTCACAGCTAGTCTGGTGGTATACTAACGCAACCATACAATGCTTTGCCCCTCCTCGATAATGAGTCTGCCTTGTGGGCTTTCTGACACTGTCTTACGATAACACGGAGAAGAATCTTAATAACAAATCTGCAGCTAGACCGATAATAATTTTCAAACGGTCTACTATACTATACAAATTTGAGTTGTAGGAGCTACTAATAGTACAGCATATTCAAGTGTGGGCGAAAATACTTCCCTGGGTCAATACCACATTAAATTAAAGGAAGGAAGAGATGATCTAAATGTTCCCTGGTAAAACAATTTTTAATCAAGATAACCCACACCCCCCGTAAATAAATTTCCAGTGATGATTTATTTATTCGATAAACCAACGTTTGCTGAAATGCTATCTATAAAAAAAATACTTGCATTGCATTCACTTTGAATCAGTACAAGATCGTATCAAGCAAACAACTTTTTAATTAAAGCATCCTTCTTGTAAACAAGCATTCGTACGTTTCCTGTTCGTTTTAATTCCTGATGTAAAGAAGAATTAAAAGGACTTTCCAAATGGAAACTAAAGTGTGCAATCGGTCGAGTGCTTCCATGTAAAACGAAACACTTAACTTCACATCACCAACTACAAAAAAAAAGAATGTTGATCCTTGTGTTCTACATACAATCAATTGACGTTTGTACTCTTATATTGATGTGCATTATGGTGTAGATTAGAGTATGTGAATATGAGAGGGTCTTATACCCCATCTCCTGCATAACAAGGGTAATGGGAACAGTCTCTGTCTCTCACCTCTCCTCGTGGGTATGGTGGTATACGATAAGCTGGCACAAAAACCGGACGCTCAAGTATCCTTTAGTCATCCTCATTTCATGCTAAAACCGGATAAAAGCCATGGAAAGAAAATCGATTTGTAAATATGTGTTCTTGCCTAATCTGCAGTTTTATGAAGTAAACGGGAACACCGAAAGGGCACTCAACTTTTCATTTGCCCATTTTTTTTTCTGTGCGCCCCCTATGTCTTCCAAGTGAATTTATCGAAGGACGAGAAACGGGAGAAGAGATGACAACAACAAACAGAGAGTAGAAAAAAAAGGAAATACAGCATGGAGGAAACTTTAAAGGAACAGAAAAGTCCTTGATCTTTAAAATATGCAGCTTTCAAGAAGTTGAGAAGCACACGAATTTCCATGTCGCAGCGGCTCTCATGGAAATTCGTCTAATCATCTTAACTCCCTAGTTTTAAATTTTTTTTTTTCGTTTGCCACCCCTCTTGCTCCTTAAGATCTCGTTACAGTGGATATTTTGCCTGGCCGATAAGTGGTTGAGTGTTGTTGAAATTTTTACATCCTTGTTTGCCACTTAACATCTTGTTGTAGTATCACTCCAGAGCATAGTGGAAAAGAGGAAGGAATTAAGAGATTTACAATGACATGAAAGGGAGACCCTGGATATTCTGTCAGTATAAGAAGATTGCAGCGCCCCCTAGTCGAGAAAACAACAAAGTTTTTTTTTTCTGGGATTTTGTTTTTGTTTTACCCTACGAAAAAGGAGGATTTGCATGAGACGAATGTTTTGCATTTGCACATTCCTACATACTCTTTTATACTTATACATACATAAAAAGATCCGATTGTCTAGGATCCTGTTTTTTTTTTGTATCCCCATGCGAAACAGAACCCAAGGATTAGGGGGAAAATGCTTTATTGTAGGGCATTCAAACATTTTATCGTAATACTATAAGAAACAGGCGAAAAAGAAAACTTTCCATCTTAAGACTTTAGGCCCTCTCTCCAATCTCGTCCTCCCCAAATTTTTTTTATTTAAAGTAAAAAACTTAAAGCACAACTTTTAATAAAATCACTTTTTCTTGTTGATTCCTTAATTCTTTCCAAAACTAAAAAAAAATACCAAAAACCTCCCTATACATATCCCTAATCTCCATTTTAACACCCGAGAAAGTTTGTTGCAGCTTGGGGCAGGCAACATTGGTACCAAAATCGATAGTGTTGCAGTGATGATCCCCCAAGGATGACGCTCCTTTATGCCATGAGTCTCATCGTCTCGTACCTTCCACACTCTATAATCGTTAATGCATGTCCTTAATCCTTATATAAGATTTATCGAGGTTGACTTAATGCTGTTGACAACAACTTTCGTTGCACAGTTTGCATATTGTGTGTGTGTGTTCTCCATGCAGGAGTTACTAGTTGATTAAACTGGCGGGAAAAGTTGGCAAATTTTGCAGATTAGATTTTTTTTTCGGGAGCTTATCGAACACAGAGTTTTGCTCATAATTCTTCACGAAGCTGCGATTAAAGTTTGATTTATTTTTTTGGTTAGAGATTACGTATAATGTTTAAATATGTATAACTTGTAGCAGGGAGAATGACCAGGGAATATTTGCTATTTGGCTGTTGTTTAAGCAATAAATTTGACAATGTTGAAGTTGCTGTTTTTAGGGATAGTAAAACAGGTCTTAGACGATCATTGAGCTTCTTTCTTTTGTCCTTTTTTCGCTTAATAAGGTACAGGACCCACTAGTAAGGTGGCCGCCAATTCGACATTTTGCACTCTATACAGCCTCTGTACTTCGGGTTTGTAGGACGAAACGCTAGAACAAGCTCAGCAGTCTACTTGTCTATTTGACCAAGGTCGCACAAGAACAATGGAGAAACATTGATACCAAAGTCCATGTTATCGTGATATCAATGTCGTCTGCTTATGGCAGTATTTTGATTGGAAAGATTGGAGGTATTGTGCCCATTCAAAGAATCTTGGATTACTTCCTAAAACGCAAGGATGCAGAGGGATAAGGTCAGATATATGTGAAAAAGCTCAACGCTGAGGTCAACCTGCCCAGGGCCTGATTAACCCTTAGGCTAATTAGGCTGCAGCCTAGGGCGCGAGGATCGGGGGGGCGGCGCTCCGAAATCGTGTCTACGCATGCACTAATCTAGCATCATTGCATCTACCCTAAGATAAACGCACTAAAACTAAATGCGCTTGAGACTTGTGTCCCTGATTTTCAAAATAAATTTTGAAATTTTAAAAAGGGCGCATAAAGCAAACACTGACTTGTTACTCGAATCGGTCGGTGGTCGAGCGAGTGGGTGAGCTGGCAACAGACTGCCTAGGGCGAGTTTTGTTTAATCCGCCTACCAATAACGGGCGTGAATTTTAACTTCATTTTGTATGGGAAATTCGGAATTTAAACGGCGAAACCTAGTTCTCGCGTTTGCCGCTAGATGACTCTTAAAAAACCGGCAAATTATTTATAATATAGTAAACACAAAATTTGGTTTCTTATGGAAACTGCATCGCAGTGGTCTCCAAACTTTTTTGGCCGCGTACCCTTTTGACGAACATAATCATAAAATGTACCCCCTCACTATATCTATAGGAAACAAAGATGGCCGCGCGTTTTAAATACGGGTGTTAACGATTATTTCGGGTTTTGGTTTCTCTTAATGTTGATATGTTTTGGTTTAGTATGGATATAAAATTTATTTATTTTTTGTTTTGCTTAAAAATTCGCAAAAGTATTGAATGAAATACTGAATAGGTTTGTATAATGCAGAGTCGCCGGTTAAAAAATTTCGACAAAAATTTGTTTTTCAGTTAAAAATTGTATGCCCGCGAGAGAAAATAAAGTAGTATTTTCAAAAGGAATGTGGCGTACCCCCCAGAATTTTCTGCGTACCCCTCGGGGTACGCGTACCACACTTTGGAGACCACTAGACGACAGTGAATTTATTAGAAGCAAAGCAAAGTAGTTAAAACAACTATATGCCACTGATTTAGAAAAAACCTTTGCAGAAGAAAGCGTCCATTTGGCGCAGTTTTTAAAATCTAACACTTAGGCCGATCATTCTATTTCTGCTAGAACCCCAAAGGGTTTGTTGCAGTTGATAAAAAGTTTTAATATTTCATACATGTTCCCGAATGTGGAGATAATATTAAGAATTTTTTTGACAATGAGTGTTACCAACTGCAGCGGCGAAAAGTCTTTTTCAGCACTTAAAAGAGTGAAAAATTACTTGCGCTCCACACTCCGCCAGCAAAAACTTGCAGCACTCTCGCTAATGTACATAGAAAGTGATTTTTTAAAAACTATTAAATTTGAAAAAATTGTGGAAAGATTTGCAAACGCTAAAGCACGAAAAAGGACTTTTGTATAATCTAATAATAATTACTTAATTACTGTAATTTTCAAATAAATCATTAATCAGTTGCAAAAATGTTTCACTTGTATGATGCCTCTCCTCTTTAAGGGGGTAGACTACAGTAAAATTTTCAAAAAATTGATTTCTTTCTGTTTTGCTTTAAATTTGAAATCAGCCACCTCGAAAACCACCGAGTTAGAAATTTCATCACAAAATAATCAAGATTTCACGTTTTGGCCAGAAATTTGGAACTCTGTCCCACAGTGCAATGTTCAAACGCGTTTTTCTCGAAACGATGTTTTTCAAAACGGTGTACATGATATCTCAAGATCTAATTAACGTATTGACTTGAAATTTGACACACTTCTTTTATGGATGAGTGCCTCTGGCGTCACGTAGGATTTTGTCAATATCTTGCTTTGTTCAATAATTATTAACAATCATAACATGAAATTTGTGCAAATACGTTTTTTCGGCACAAATTTCATGTTATGATTGTTAATAATTATTGAACAAAGCAAGATATTGACAAAATCCTACGTGACGCCAGAGGCACTCATCCATAAAAGAAGTGTGTCAAATTTCAAGTCAATTCGTTAATTAGATCTTGAGATATCATGTACACCGTTTTGAAAAATATCGTTTCGAGAAAAACGCGTTTGAACTTTGCACTGTGGGACAGAGTCCCAAATTTCTGGCCAAAACGTGAAATCTTGATTATTTTGTGATGAAATTTCTAACTCGGTGGTTTTCGAGGTGGCTGATTTCAAATTTAAAGCAAAACAGAAAGATATCAATTTTTGAAAATTTTACTGTACTCTACCCCCTTAACAATAACAGAAGTGTAAATATTTAAAAAATACTCAAGTCGAAGCAACTTCACACACTAGAGACCTCTATAGAAACTAAGCCAACACAAGTCATGCGGCCAACCACGACATGGATTTGGTTTTCTACTCGGTAGCCTGCAGTCACTTGTCATGATTTTGGTCTTATAATGCGTGAGGTACTTTGCCTTTATGTACGGTCAGCTTAAAAAATGGTTTGCCACCCTAAGGTTTCATGCAGATTAAAGGGCAACGTTAGTTTCGCTTGCAGATCTATCTGAAAACTTTTATAGGTAGTATGAACCATGTTAAAATTTTCACACTATTACTCTACTCACTTACTACTTTTTAGGCCGTCCGTAACACACCTGGCGGGGGCGCGTCCCCATAATTAGCGTAGAGCGGTCAGAACTCTAGATCAGTCACTGAACCTGCCAACCGTTCAGGGATTGAGTGCATGTCGAACAGCAGCTTCTCGTTGAAAAGATAGTAGAGAAAGAAGATCGAAAGAACTCTCTTCCAATAATACCGCAAAACAACACTGACTTCGATGATGGAAGCGGAAAGTTTGGGCAGTTTCAAAAACGAAGTAAAAGCGGCCCACAAACTCTCAGTTTTAACGGTGCAGTTGAACTATGTGAGGACTCTAGCCCGTCGGCGAGAAGGTTGAAGGAGAAAACTAAAGGAGAGCAAGGCTCGATTTGGCCATTGAACTGAACTTAGTTGAATTGTGTAAAAAAAGCTGTACGATAAACTGAGCTGAAAGTGATTGATTTGAGTACATCTTTTTAATAATTGTAAATGGACCGAACTGAGATAACTAACCGATAAACTGTCTGATCTGCGCTATCTGAGCAAAAGAATGTCCAGGTATGAGGACTGAGTAAAAATAGTTCAAAATTGCACAGTTCATACAGTTTAACGCTCAGACATGACGTTATACGTGATAAACTGCGCAGTTTAACTGAAAGTGTGTGGACCCTTAATGAGCTGTTCATTGTGATGCCTATGACAAGATGTTCCATTAAATTGGGGAAAAATCTGATCAGTAGATTTACCCGGGGTGAAATCAAAATGGTATTGTCCGATAATACTTCTAGCCAAGGGGGCCGCCACGTCACGTTAAACTCGAGGAAGTTATGTAACTATAATTTCTACATTCTACATTTCAACAAGGTGCCTCAGTTGTCAGGCATCGCCTCTTCTTCAATTGCTTTATTTTTTGAATGGTTTGTATACGACGAGCATATTTGACCAACGTCGCAAAGATGCTGTCTGCACTCGAGAGATTTTTAATTTGTAAGCCAATTTATAGTTGCTATGCTCTTGTAACATTCGTAAACGAAGTGTAGAATCGAGGAGCTTTCATTTCCTTCATAGCTCACAATAATTGTGTTATTTGTTTCCACAGTTTTGGCAGTTTTTTTTTTTTTTTTTTTGTGGCAAGATGAAGCTTAGCAGTCACCCTTTGTACTACTAGTCCGTCATGTCTTACAAGTCATGGTGCAATGTATAGTAGTAAGCTTGATCTGAAGGAAAGATGAGATAGGATAGGTTAGGGGTCTGGAGGGTGCATGAGTAGATGTCGATGAACCTTGCGTTTGAACTCTGAGATGTTATATGAGCTCGGAAACACCGACTGCGGAAGAGAGTTCCACAATCGAGTTGTTCTATTTATAAACGAACTGCTAAAACGTAATGTGCGTGAAGGGGAGGGCTGAAGGGTGAAGGGGTGAGCCGAGTTGGCTAGTCTTGTGTTGCGGGAGAAAAATTGCCGAGTAGGCAGGAGGTTTTTGATTTCAGTGGAGCAGTCGCTATGAAAATAGCGGTAAAACTTGCTGAGCGCTGCTACATTCCTACGGTGGCTTAAAGGATCAATGGAAAGGGTGCTATCGCCAATGAGTTTGATGGCGCGGTTTTGCACCTTGTCTAGCCAAGCCAAGGTGGTTTTAGGGGCGCCCGCCCAGATATACGAGTTGTATTCAAGGCGTGGCCGAATGTAGGACTTGTAGATTGTAGCCAAGGCAGTAGGATGAAGGAGAAACTTGCACCTCTTAAGGAAGCCGAGGCATTGGTACGCTTGTTTGGTGACTTGGAGTATGTGATTATTCCATCGCAAATCGTTGGATAGAGTCACGCCGAGGATGTTAAGATATGGATCAGCAGTTATATTATCCTCGCCCACTGAAATGGAGGGAAGGTTGGTGCAGGTTTTAGTGGAGAATAGACAGTACTTGGTTTTGGTTTCATTGAACTCGACACGATTCTTGCGGCCCCAATCAAGAATGAGTTTAATGTCCGCGTTAAGAGAGTTGGACATGAGTTCACGTTCTAAGAGACAAGGTCTGGCACTTGCTTGTCCTGTGTTGTGGGAGGGGTATGAGTAACGCAAAGTACCGTCATCGGCAAAACTATGAAGTGGATTGGAGGGGATTGAGAGCAGATCATTAATGAATATAAGAAAGAGAGTAGGTGAGAGAATCGCCCCTTGGGGAACGCCGGCCGAAATGGAATGAGGGTTGGATTCGACGCCATCCAATACTACCTTGATTGAACGGCCAGAAAGAAAGCTCTCAATCCAGTTCCTTAGAAGAGTCAATACCAATAGCTTGGAGTTTCGACAACAGAGCGGGATGCCATACTCTGTCGAAGGCCTTGGAGATATCTAGAGCAACCAGACCAGACTCACCGAAGCCATGGATGCTTTGGTTGATGTGTTCAGTCAGGCACACAAGAAGGTCGCCAGTAGACCGTTTTGGTCTGAAGCCGTACTGCCTGTCGTGAATAATTTGGTTAGATTCTAGATATTTCATCAACCTTCTATTGATTATTGCCTCCATAACTTTGGAGAGAACAGAAGTTAATGCTATTGGGCGGTAGTTTAAAGGGTCGCTGGCTTCACCTTTTTTGGGAATGGGCTGAACATGAGCTAGTTTGGGACCATAGAGAATTTGGAAATACTGGAAGTCTCGGTGCGTTGATGCTCTCTGTACTATTTTACTTGAAAAACTTCAGAAGCCTCTTTCCTTATCTGTAAACTCTAGTTTCTTAAATTCTGATATTTTTATATTATTTGAGATAAGAGGATGTAATATTGAGTCTTCTTTGATCCGTTAGTTGGCGGTCCGAGCTGTCGGTGCCGCTTTGAAAAATGTGATTTGTTGCCTCGTTTCTTCGTTTTCCCGATTCTGGATAATTCAGCAGGTCGACCACCCTCCTCCTTTTACAGGAGGATTAGGATGAATTTATTGAGAAGAAGATAAAGATTGGTAGACTCCGCTCTGCCGGTCATCTAGCTTGTATATGTGTGATGCGTACTTTCTGTAGGACAATGCGGCAGTGATGTAAGCCTGTGTAGGAAGATTGAAAGGGCGAGGTTCAGTCCCTCGTTGAAGACAAGTTTGCCCTTCATGTCTTCCGTCGCTATGTCTGTCTGTCTGAATTCTATCAGCAACAACAATAAATATTTCTCCAGCACAAAATTTCACTTCCTCAAAAAAAAAAAATATAAGAAATATTTCTCCAGTTCGTATTTACAATCTCACCTCATCAATTGAATATTTTACTACCGCCAAAAAAGTAAGAAATGTTTCTCCTCTCCAGTTCGTGTTTACAATCTCACCTCGCCGCAGTCCAACAATATACAATATTTATTTATACAATATATTACTTCCGCGAAAATGTAAGAAATATGTCTCCACTACGTAGTTAACAATCACCACTCACTTTATTTATTTAGTAGGACATTATTTTTGAACCGGAACATTTCAGAAAATTGCGGCATCAATACAATTTACCATCGTGTAAGGGACAAATGTACTGCCTCGTGTAAGTCCGGCTGTAGCAAACGAGGTACGAAGGAAATATTTGTTTGCTAATGTTCAGGAAAAACAAATTCTCTAGAAAAATCTTGTGGATTTACCACTATTATAGTTATTTGAACTAACTTCCCTCAGGATTATTTTGTCGCCAGTTCTGATACTAGTCAATTTCCTACTAGTATTAAACAAATTACTATTTTGTACGAAGTCAGTTGATTCCGCCTACGTTCATCATACTGGGAAGTTGAACGTGTTAACCGAGGAGGTCAAACCCACATCCCAACTAGTTTTATGACGAATGCAGACAAGAAAATCGTTTCTTCAGAAATGTATGTTGATAGTATAAATTTAATTAAGTGACCTGAAATTTACGCTAAGTTGGTTGACTTTCCAAAATCACTTACTGCTATCTTACTACACATCCTGCTTTAAAGAATAAGGGTGATAACAAAATTCATTCATTTCAAATCTAATTACCCAAAAATTTCATCAGTTATAAATTTGCAAAACACAATAAAACGATCGTCCTTGGATACCCTTTACAAAAAGCCTCAATTTGTTTCGTCATTTTATTTGAAGCTCCGATCCAGTACCGAAGGACATCTTAAAATACATAAAGGCACGACCAGATCTATTACGATGCCAATGTCAACACAATTACAAGATTAAAACACAATAATTATACTTAAAAACAATAATTAGGGGGAAAATCGCTGCGTCCCCGAAGCTTCCATAAAATAAAAACAACAAGGAATTTCCCCATTTATTTCGTGTCATTGTGTCCATGGCAAACAGCACCAGCACGAAGAAAAGATGATTTCCCTTGCGATGGAATGCCGCAAAAAGGAGCATCTCGGCAACCAGCGGAAAAGGACAAAATAAGAGGATATTCACGAGCAGACAGGATCTTGTTTTGCCCGGAAAAAAATAACTTTTTTCGCTCTCTTTCGCTCTTTCTCTCGAGTTTTCATCCCGCTGAGTGAAATGAATGGAATTTAATGCTTTAACGTGTCATGTAGCAATAATTTAATAAAGTGGAATGTGGAACGTACTTTAACCAAGGCACTTTCCCAGTGCTGGGTAGACCCGAGAACAAAAGCCATTCTGAGAAAAACACAAACGTGAAAAATTGAAACCTTATGAAAATATATGGCCGGGGGGGCGGAGGGAGATGGGAAATTGAAAACGTTAATCTGTTTACTTAACTCCGGGAATCAAGGACTTATAAACATGCACGCAACGAAGAAACTCAGTTATGATTATAAATACGGCACACGGTGATGCTTATTTAATTAAGATCAACTCATATATGCCGTCAAGGCAGAGTGTACCGGCGACGACGACGTACGGGTGCGGCCTTAATGCCGGTTATTTGTACTCATCCTTTTGTGAAAAGGTAAACTAATTTCCCTTACTGAAGTTAGACTTCGAAATCCTTGTGTAATTTGAAATTCGTCAATCCCAATCTAATGTAGCAACCTTTTGCATGATACCGAGAGAACCTCCGCCATTGTGATACGTGATATGTAAATGAGAGAGTATCATTAGAAAGGTTAAACTGAAAAGATACAACAAAATTTTTGGTGGAGTTTTGTAATTCATACGGTTGTCCCTAAGTTTAACTTGTAATTAATATGTAAATACTGCTGATTAGTTTAAAAACTAGAAACAACTTAGCAGGATTGGGCTTACGAGTATCTGGTTTGCAGTCAGTTCTCATTCCCGCTGGGGATACATACACTATGGACCACAATATGGGTGATGAAGGGAAACAAGGCTCGTTAGGCCAAAACTTAAATTTTGAGAGGACTGCTTTGCAGATAAATATCCAGGGCTTTTAAAGACATGCTACGAAGTAAGGCAGTAAGTTGGAGGGTCGTGCAATTGGTCCGAAAACATCAAGAGACAGCGCTCCGCCGTTTTCAGCACATGATGGATAGTTTCATTTTCATAATCGTTTGAAACAACAAACTTGTTTGTTTAGAAAGAAATTTATAGTTTGACAATAATAAAAATACCATTTGCTTTTGTAATGAACAAAAAACTAAAAAATAATTTTGAAAGGTATGTTTTTACTGTCTCCGCTACTATACGTTTCATTACTGACCCAGCCTATCTTTTGAGATCAAGCAAAAAAATGAAGCTATTGTTTAAAGTAGTACAAGGTGCGCCAACTAGACTTTCGGTATTTCAACATTGAATAACACTGACATTTTTTAGCCGAATTCGACAAATATACACGATTTTGAAACGTTAGTCAGTAGATACCATTTTAGCTATAAATGATAATGCATGCTATAAATTATAATATACACTGTAATGCCGGGAAATATCCACGCGCAACCGAAGTCCCGTTACAAGTCAAATTTTGCTATTGATTTTTGTAACATTCGTGGACTTCATGCGAATTTTTATTTTGTTGAGTGCCACTTATTGACTTATAAACCCCCAATCTTCGCACTTAGTGAAACCCAAATATCACCCGATACTGACTTAGGTCATTACCAGGTGTCGGGGTACACTTTAGTGCACAATCTCTCCCCCCATAGGGGTATTGCCATATTTGTTAGGGATGACGTGGCTTATTGTAAAATATTTTCAAGCACGACTTCAGATTTCAACTATCTTTGGGTTAAAATCATATTCCAAAGCCACGTCATATTCTTTTGCTTCCTATACAGAAGTCCTAACATAAGTAACGAAGCCTCCACTTCATCTTTTGATACCATTTCCGAACAAATCTCGGGATTTTTGCCGTCCAATCCTGAGTGTGAAATCATCGTTGCGGGTGATTTCAATGTTCACAACGCAAAATGGCTGACTTACTCAAATGGCACCAGTGTTTCTGCAAGGACGTCGAGCTCTTTGCAGACGCCAATAATTTGCATCAAATTGTGGATCGTCCCACAAGAGTCCCTGATGTTGCTGATCAAGGAACCTATCTCCTTGATCTTTTTTTAACTTCTCATCCAGCGCGTTACTCTGTTGAAGTTGATTCACCTCTCGGCAATTCGGACCACTCCTTAGTTAGCGCTAGTTTCCCATTCAAATTTCCCACCCCTCCCAAACCAGTGAAAAGAACTGTATGGCATTATGGGAAGGCCAATTGGCTGGGGCTTATTAATTTTTTCCAATCTACTGACTGGAACCAGTGTTTCCGAAACAAAAACGTCAAATCTGCCGCTATCCGTATCTCTAGGATCATACAGGCAGGAATGCATTTGTTCATTCCTCATTCTACCAAATCTGTGAAGCCTAGGCCCAACAGATGGTTTAATCAGGAGTGTATGAATGCAATCAGAAATAAAGAAGCCGCCTTTCGAGCTTACAAGAGCTCCCCTAGTGAATCGCTCCGTGTAGAGTATATAAAACTAAGAAATTCCTGTAAAGTCACCATCAGGAATGTCAAAAATTCATTTGACAACAAGTTGAGAAGTTAACTCTTTAATGCAACCTCTGGTAGCAAGAACTTCTGGTCCTTGGTAAGCTCCATTAAGAAGAATTTCACTTCATCCACAACTCCTTCATTCATCCACGATAAGAAGGTGATAACAGACAGAAAATCCAAGGCCGATTTATTAGCATCTCTGTTTGCTTTCAATTCTTCTTTACCCCAAATTGATATGCTACCCCCGGTTCTCGAGCACAGCGCTCATTTAATGGACAGGGTTTTCTTCAGGACTCGCGAGGTGTACAGGTGCCTCAAGGAGCTCGATATCAATAAATCCACTGGACCCGATAATATACCCCCTATCGTATTAAAACAATGCGCCTCACCTTTGGCTAAACCTCTGCGCAAACTTTTTGCCCTATCATACTCTTCCGGAGTCTATCCAGACTCTTGGAAACTTGCCCATGTACAGCCAATACCGAAAAAAGGTGACTCCAGCGACCCCTCTAACTACCGCCCAATAGCAATTACTTCTATTCTCTCCAAATAAATGGAGACGATAATCAACAAAAAACTTATGGGATATCTAGAATCCAACCTACTCATAAACGACAGACAGTATGGCTTCCGACACAGAAGATCCACTGGCGATCTTTTAGTTTGTCTTACAGAACACCTCAGCCGAAGTTTGCATGGATCAGGTGAATCCAGTCTGGTTGCTTTGGATATCTCCAAGGCTTTTGATAGAGTTTGGCACTTAGCCTTGTTAGCTAAACTCAAAGCTATTGGAATCGACTCACTTTTACAGAAATGGATTGAGAATTTCCTTTCCGGCCGTTCAATTAAGGTAGTATTGGATGGCATCAAATCTGAACCCCACCCTATCTCTGCGGGGGTCCCCCAAGGGTCAATTTTATCACCAGCCCTATTCCTTATCTTTATAAATGATCTACTTTCAATCCCCTCCAACCCACTTCTCAGCTTCGCTGACGACGGTACCCTGCGTTACTCTTACAGCTACGATACAAGGCAGACTCATGCCAGATCCTGTCTTGATGATCGTGAAGTAATGTTCAACTCTATTAATAACGACATTGAACTTATTCTAGAGTGGGGAACAAAGAATCGTGTCGAATTCAACCCCTCCAAAACCAAGTACTGTCTTATATCCAAGAAGAAGATCAACACCTCACCATCCTTGTCAGTGGATGGCGTGGAACTAAAGGCCGACCCATCCCTACACATCTTAGGCGTGACATTAGCCAAAGACTTGCGATGGAATGACCACATATTCCAAATCGCCAAACAAGCATCCCAGTGCTTGGGATTTCTTAAAAGGTGCAAGTTCCTCCTCCAGCCATCGGCCCGCGCTGTTATTTATAAATCCTACATTCGGCCTCTTCTCGAATATAACTCCCTCGTTTGGGGCGGCGCGTCGATAACCACCTTAGCATGGTTAGATAAGGTCCAAAAAAAGGCCCTTAAATTAATTGATGACGACACCGCCTGCTCCACCATCGACCCCTTGAGCCACCGTAGGAATGTAGCAGCACTAACAAAATTTTATCGCTATTATTATAGCGACTGTTCCTCCGAAATAAACGCTCTCCTGCCTCCACGGCAATCTTATAACCGCAACACCCGATTAGCCCACTCGTCTCATTCCCTTTACCTACAACTCCCCCTTTCACGCACTCAACAAGATATGAATTCGTTTGTTAATAGAACAACTCGACTGTGGAATAATCTCTCGCAGTCGGTATTTCCGAGCTCCTAAAACATCCAAGAGTTCAAACGCGGGGTTCATCGCCACCTTCTTCAAAACCCCTTCACACCCCCATAACCCTTAACCTATTCCCCCACTCCCCCATAACCCTTAACCTATTCCCCCCCCCCCCCCCCGTACTAAGCTTGCTGCTAGACATTGCACCATGACGTGACAAACGACATGACGGACTGGTAGTACAAAGGGTGATTCCTGAGTTTAGCACTGCCACATAAAAAAAAAAAAAAAACACTGAAAGGACGCGTAGAAATTGTAGCGTTTTGCATTGAAAACAATCCTTCAATTGTGATAACTGTATGTGTAACGAAGGACCTCGGTTGGTTGCCCTCAGAAGCCAACCTCTGAACTTCGTACAACATACTAAAATTTAAAAAAAAAACATCCAGGTGATACCCCGGCTCTCACTATTATGACCGGCTAGCCGAGGGAGATGAGTCGTCGAGGTTCCAGACTCCGGAAGTACCACCTAAACTGCATAAGTCCACCACGTCAACTAGCTGGCCGTGAACGTCCCACAAGATCCAGCTCATGATGGTGTCAATGTGGGAATACCTGAAATATATTATCCGGGAGCGAAAAAGATCGCCCGCTGCTGTGTCCGGTTAAAACCTTAGGTCGCCATTTTAAAGATTCCTAAGAAATCAATATCACTGAAAAAAAAACGCAATTCTTTAAACAACACAATTATTTAATGACAAAAATTTTCAAAAAAAATAACAATTATAAATGGAATTCAAAGGACACAAGATAAACAAAAAACCAACCATTAATAATTCCACAAGGTGACGAAGGTAGTGGGTGCCCAGTACGCTCTAATAAATAAAGTTAATACTTGCCATTGCGGCAAAACACGAAGAGAACCGACCCGGTACCAGTACGCTTAACTCTTTATTACATACTCATCCACACGATAATTAAGTTCATCAGATACCCATTACCCACTAATCACTCACAATCAAATTTTTGTTAAGATTTAAATTAAGTTACAAAAAAAAAATCCCGATTAAACATGACTTAAGTATAACAACAATTCGCCTGCAATCCAATTGCACCCCAACAACCCCAAAAAAAGAAAATTATTCCACAAAAAAATCGGACATCAAATCACAGCAAACAACCGAAAGAAATTAACTTTAAATTATGTCAATAATTAATTTTGTTATAAATTAAAGCAAATGTCAAGTAAAAATATTCAATAAAACTACGTCTAATATATATTTTATGTAATAATCAAAATAATAATCATTCGATGAAATGGTTCTTCAATTGATAGGACCGCGCCGTCGGCCAAATGGGGCTCTCCGCACCTCCACACGGTCAATCGTATTTCTCATATTATAGGCTTCTTTCCAGCTCTTTTTTCACACTTTTTAATAAAATTTTTTTTATCTATACCTGGTTTGGCCCTCGACTTATCTTAGGAACCACTTCAGCTTAACTTGACGCTGCAACTTCGCTACCTTCCTTTTTAGCCTCTTCGAAATCGTTGAACTTCGTATTTACAGGGTCATCCAGCACAGGTTCAAC
Organism: Thereva unica; assembly: GCA_949987705.1. Taxonomy (NCBI): domain Eukaryota; kingdom Metazoa; phylum Arthropoda; class Insecta; order Diptera; family Therevidae; genus Thereva; species Thereva unica. Next base: position 23,058,404 of record OX465284.1, on the reverse strand, counting down.
CATTGGTTTATATCTTCCTGTATCCTCGTGCAACACTAGCAGTTTTCTCGGCTACAAACTTCTCTTTTCCACCAACTATTTTTATTACATTAATTTTTCTCTCCCACAATTGTTCATATCACAGCTCTTGATTAAAAATTTCCGCAAGGCTCATTATGGACAATCTTCAATACGGAACAGCTTCAACTTTTTATTTAACTAGTCGCTATTAGACCGACCGACTTTTTCCGTTCTTTTAACAGGACCTTTTTTCCTCAAAATTTATTCCATACTGACTTTTTCTTCCAATTATTTTTTCTCCACTTTTTTTCATGTTTTTCTTAGCCTTCCTAATTTTCCAAAAAAAATTGTATATTTTCCCAAGTGCTCAATTTTTTTTGTGTAAAGTGGCTATTCCAAGGTATAAAAATAGACCTGCCGTTACATATGTGTACGATATACATATCGTAAATCACGTTTTGTCGAAAACGGGTGATTTGGAGTGGCCTCCTCGTCGTTTTCGGGATTTAACGGCACCAGATTTTTCTGTGAAGTTATTTAAAAAGCAAAGTTTGTGCTACCAAGCCGAAGACTATTGACGAATTGAAAGTTAGCATACGAGCCGAAATAGCCCGAAATGTTGGCTAATGTCATGTCATATCATTTAATCGACATTGTATTCAAAAACTGATTTGAAACAAATAGTAGAAAATATCCTAAACAAATCTTACTAATTTGTAAAAATCGGCTAAAAAATATCAGAGTTAATCAAAGGTGAATTAGCGCCGTCTAGATAGTGCACCACATAGAGCTAAATTGGCGCGATGCCACTTTGATGCAATATCGATGGTGAACTTTTGGGTGGTGGTCTTGATTTGGAGCTTTGGGTTTTAGTTTATAGCTTGGGGTTTTGGATTGGAGTTTGGAGTTTTGATTTGTGCCTTGAGCTGTTCGTCTTAAATCTTTGGAGACCTTTTTACACGGCTTACCAAAAACAAGTTGTGAAATGTTTTCAGTATTCATTTGTGTATGTATGTTTTTTGTCGCACCATATCTTCTAAACACCTGAACAGATTTAGATGGATGGGGTACCACTAGAACCGTTTAATTAGTCCAAATAATTTAGGCTTGGTTAATTTGAAAAAAAAAAAAAAAAAAAAAAAAAACCATATGTCCACCGTTAGACATAATTTATACGTCACACACGTCACAATTTTATTGACTCAGATGGCTCCGGTGACTGCTTCGCCGAGTAAAATCCCCTTGAAGAATGTGACGACTGCACCCGCGCAACTGAAGTGCCGTTACAAGTCTCGAGTTTGTGTTGACTTTTGTAACGTACGTGGACTTCATGCGAATTTTTCTTTTGTAGACTGCCGTTTATCCAAATTTGAACCCCCAATTTTCGCGCTTAGGTCATTATCAGGTGTTAGGGTACACTTTAGTGCACAATGTCTCTTCTCCTTCTTTGATCCGTTAGCTGGCGGTCCGAGCGGGACCTTCCCGCAACGGAAACGCTGCTGTCGGTGCCGCTGGGTCTCGAACTCTATTCACGATTCGGTTCCAATCTTGCCGGTTTTTGGCGACGTCTCGAGCCTCGGTAAATGATAATCTTTGATTCTTTAGGTCGCCATCGATATACTTTAGCCGGGTTTTCTTCGGTGCCGATCGCTGAATTCTCCAGTCTACCGAATCGTCTCGCCAGAGAAGTTTACATGACAACCGGTTATTATCCATTCGGCAAAGATGTCCAACCCTAGTCAACGTTTTTGTATTTCTTCTTCAATTAGTTTCTGCTGATCGATCTTTGTCTAAATATCTCGTTTCGAAGGCGATCACGGAATGAAACGTCGATAATCTGCCAAAAGCATCGCATTTGGAATACCTCGTGCTTGTTAATGTCCGATTTGAGCTGTGCCCACGTTTCAGATCCATAAAGAAGAATTGGAAGGATCAACGTTCGGTAAAGGCGTACTTTTGTTTTGATGGAAATACTTGTTCTCTTCCATATGCGCCACTTAAGCGAGGTGAATGTTGCTGATGCCTGATCGATGCGGCTGTGAACGTCGTCCAGCGATGCCACTTTATTTTTCTCAACCAATGATTCGAAGTATTTGTACATCGGAATCTGTACGATTTGGGGTCCATTGAGATGAATACTGGCTTTAGATCTGTCCGTTTTGACAGTTTTGGTCCTCTCTGCATCCATTTTTAATCCGTATGACCGGGCATGTGTGAAATTTCGTATAAGTAGGTTAGTTAACATCAAGTGAAGGACGTCTCCTTGTCGGACACCCCTTAAATCGTTAATTCCTCGGATAAGTCGCTTTGAATACGAACGCTGTTGGTTGAGCCATCGTAAGACGCTTCGAGAAGTTGGATGATTTTCAACGGTATGTATTCAGTTTCCAAGGCTCTGCACAAGCTTTTCTAATCGATGCAATCGAAAGCAGATTGAACTCGATGAAAATGGCTACAGTTCGTGGTTGCCAATTGTGGCTGTACAGCTGGTGGAAGAATTCTCTCCACCGCTACAGACGCTCATGGGAAGAGGACACGAAAGTTCCATCCAATTTTTTGATGTTGTTTTGCCGTCTGACCGTCGGATTGTCTGGTAAAACGTCCAGTACTCATGCCTCGACGCCGGTTCTTCCATGTTGGCTGCAACGATATTCCAGTACGTTTTTCGTTTTATTTTCTGTTGAACTTCTATGTTTAACCGTCGGTATTGCTCGAAATCGATGTGCTTCATTCATTTCCGCCGATCGGCGAGGTCCAGACAGGTTTCCGAGGTCCATGGCTTCGTTTGTTTACGGTTAGATGTAAAAACTCCATTGACCTGCGTACGTTTTCGAGCGTCGATCGGTATCTTGCGTTGATCAAAACGTACTTTAACATTGCCGAGTCGTTGCCTAATGGATTTCGCCAGGTGAGATGGTGCTTGAGTGGATAGTGTAAGATGCTGTTGGCAACGATGAAATTGTCTGACGCTGCGAATGAAAGGAGGTGTTAGCCGCTGTCGTTAATTACTCCGTGTCCGAGTTTACAAACCGTTCCTTCCCAGCCGGTTCGATCTGCTTCTGAAATTGCATTGAAGTCCCCCGCGAGTATGACTAATTCGTTCGAAGTCTTTTGAATCTGAGTAAAATTCGTCGTTGATCGGATATCGGTGGGAGTTATTATTTTATTATTATTTTGTAAGAAGGTGCTGTTCTCAATAACCTATCAAATCAAATCTATCGGCAATCAGCCTTAAAAAAGGGCGATTAGAGAACTGCACAGCACACACTATTACAGTTTTGCAATAATATCTGTAAAAGGACTATAAAAGAGGATTTTACCCATATTTATCGAGCTTCAGGAAAAGGGAGGGCGCTCATCAGTGACAACAAAACATAGTACCTGGTGGCCGAGTATACGAGACGTTCTGATATTAGTCGTAGAACACAAACAACTTTTTCATGAAATACTGTCATGCAACTCTTACTTGAAACTAACTTTAAATAGAGCCTTAAATTTAATTAATTTGGGTCTTTCTTTGGAGCATGTACGATATTTGAATGCATATCTGCACTAGATCGAAATTTTGAGGATGTGAAACAAAGCATAGCCGCAAGACCAAAGTTGCTCGTTTTAGATTGCAGTATACGCTGCAAACTACAACAACCGATAACTCAATGTTATTGGGTTGGTACATGAAAAACCCAAAGCCGCAAAAACTAATTGTTAACATCATTTCAAAATTGCGAAATTTCTCTACACTATCTAAAGCAACCAACCCAACCTTTTTGTTCCAGCACCTCTCCATCACTACTCACACAACCCAAAGTGCCATCTTCAAACAAACTGTGCACTTCTGGAGTTTGTTCTCAGATTGTATCATCTCCAATGCTCTGCACCTTTCGGTTAATGGCAACAACATCCCACGACAGACTTCCCTTGGAGCAAGCATATTACATTCGGTCGTGCCACAATCAGCAGATGCCATTGTTGCATTGATCAAAAGTGCTGCACACTTTTATCTTTTGTCAACAAGAATGCAAATCAAGGTGAAATTACCGCATGCATTTAAGGTCCTTTGTGCATGCGGACGGATAGTTGCACTCTCTCACATCAAGCGCACGAAACATAGAGAGAAAGTATTCAAGAACATTAAGGGGTGATTATGCGCCCCAGTTTGCCATATTTCATCTTAACGAGACATGCTGATGCATGCTTGCCGAGCAAGATGTGCTTCAGTACTATGGATAGTACGTACTATGATGGCAAAGGAATAGTCTGGATGCCATTTAATGTCTAGAACATGTGGCATACTTAATTCGTATATAAAAATCAAAATAACTTTAAGCGGAATTACCTTTAAGGTGTGTGTAGTCTTCAGTAGGGTGAAGGTATTATATTCAAGCGTTTCCCACCAACATCAATGATGTATCCCTCAAGTCTAATAAAAAACATAGCTGGTGAAATTGGACAAGGTCCCAATGTCGTTTGTCAGTCTAACTCAGTTTGTCGTATACCAGTGGCAGTGCGCTCTGTCAAAAGGCGGGCAGACGGAGACCTTACATAAGAACCTTTTTTATTATAGGTTTCCACATATCCACTTCTCACAACAAGGGGCGAAGGCTTGGGGTAAATGTCAAAAGAGTTTAGGGAAAAATAGGAAAACCGTTGCTTTTCATCAAAATCTTTCAGTGGAAAACGAAGTCAACCTGGCAAAAAGTTCTCATTTCAGGTGGAAAATGCCGGCTTGTGTGCCAGAGGAGGTTAGTCTTTTGCCCCCATCTAGCTGGAAATTCGTTGACATAAAAGGTCTGTGGGTTTTCATGTCATGGTCGTGTGCCCGTGTGTCTGCAGGGGCGGCAAAAAACTAAACAGTGTATTAAAGTGTATTAAAAAAAACACACACACACAAATAAAAAAATAAAAACACTTTAAAGTTTCCTGGATCTCCACTTTATAAGGACCAAAAAAAATTTAGCAATATAATAAAAGAGCCATAAAATAAATTATTTAAAATTTCGCTACGAAAACAAGGACATAACGTACCATTTCCCACCTCCACACAAAAAACTAACCCACATACACCCACCCACACAAAATCCTTTTAAAAAAAAATAAAATCATAATTTTCTTTCGTCCTTTTTTTCGAAAAAAAAAAAGAAACTTTCCAGCCGTCTTCCCGAACCTGTATAAGATGTAAAGGGAATAAGTATTGTTAATGGTCGTTGTAAGATGGTGTTAGAACTGGGTCGGTGCTGGGTAGTAAAAGGACACGACCAAGAACCAAATGAAATTTCATCCATTTTGAAAATTGGAAAAGTTTTTGAATTAAATGATTTACGAGCATTTTACAGGGTAATAACTACACGAGTGGACAATATTTGTCGTGTTATTTCGATTATTTGGCTTGGCATGAATGGCTCCCGTGGGCTTTCTGGACCTGGAGTCCTGGGGTGGCTCTGGCATAGTAAGGATCCAAAAAATATTTCTATATACATATATATTTAGTCCTGAGTGCATGAATGAACTCAGTTATCGTTCGTTGAACTAATTTTAAGATATAAAAAAATAATTTTTCTTTGAAAAGTTTTTTAGATATTTTTCTCCCTGAAGTTGGCATAAAAATTTAGTTATGAATTTTCATAAGTGTAGAAAATAGAAAATTTTAAAGGATGAAGTTTAATCGATTGAGACGAATTGAAATTTAAATTGATTTTTACATGTTGGGGCTTTATTAATGGACACCCCCAAGATGCAAAAATGCATTTTTGAAGGTTTGTAAGGAAGAGAATGATGTTGGTTTCATGACAAAGTGAAGTTTTTTTAGAAGATAAACTAATTGATGGCTTGAAGTTGAAGTTTTAAGTATGTCAAATTTTAGCTAGGTTATTTTCAATATTTTAAAAACATTTTCTGGTCCCTGAGCGACTTTTTCTCAATTCTTCCATAATTAGAAGGGTGTGGAAACTTTCTCCTTTGTACTTTACGGGATTTGGCTCGTTGCAAAAGGCATAACAGCCTCGTTCATTTGATGGGTCTAACACCATCCCTGCCAACTTACTCTATAGTCTAATAAATAGGTCGATAAAAAGGTTTTCGTAATGCGAAATATTCCGCAAGCGATTTTATTTTACCAAATGATTTCATATATTTTTATGAAATGTAATTATTTTGAAATAAAATCATTTTCTGGAAATAAGTAACCTCATGCCTCCACGACAACATTTCTACCGCAACACAGGACTTGCCGCTCGGCTCACCCTCACAGTTTACAGCCCTTATCTTCGCGCACATTCCGATCTAGAAATTCGTTTATAACAAGAACAACTCGTCTGTGGAACAACCTTCCAAAGACAGTATTCTCGAACTCAAACAACATCCAAGAGTTCAAACGCAAGGTTCATCGCCATTTTCTCCAACACCCCCTTGACTCCTCCTAACCTATAATAGGTTAGGAGGAGTCAAGGGGTGTTGGAGAAAATGGCGATGAACCTTGCGTTTGAACTCTTGGATGTTGTTTGAGTTCCTTCTCTCTATCCTTCGAGCTAAGCTTACTACTGGATATTGCACCATGACTTATACGACATGACGTACTAGTAGTACAAAGGATGACACCTGAGCTTAGACTATCACATAAAAAAGAATTACCTTAAATTCCAAATGGCGTCATCCCCACCTGTCTGCCTACGTAGGATCGTTATCACCCTTACTAAAGAACATATTACCGTAAAGTTTGCCCTTATTACGAATGAAGTTAAAATCTCGGCTCTAGCTTTCCTACATACTACAAGTTGAGAGGTAAAATCAGTTTAGTAAGAAAGAGCTTGCAGTTAACAAATTTACCCGCCCTATAATAGGTGCAGTGCTTTCTATTAAATGTGTGTAGCTCTTTGCCCTATAATACCTCTCGGAAATGTATCCAGACTCTTGTAGAACACCTTAATTTCAACCAATTCCAAAACATGTCTCTAGCAGCCCTTTCAACTACCTCCAATTAGCATTTATAGCAATCTCCTAAATTACGAAGTCAATAATCAACGAAAAGCTCATCTCAAACCTAACCAAAAAAAGAATAATGGCCTTTAATAAAAAGAACTCCTTTCGATCTTCTTGTCAATCTAACATAACAATTCAGCCAAACTAACCTTCCGTTTGGTGAGTCGGATTTTGACGGACTACGGCACCCTCATCTGTTAACTAAGAACAAACTATTTGTATCGACTTGACCTGAGCCTAGCCTCGCGGCCTCATGTGGACCGCGTGTAAATTGCCGTATAAGGCTCACACAGGCCATTTACCAGCTTGCCCCATTCATGCCAAGTCATAAAAAATCATTGCTACCCGATCCCGAGTGAAAAAAGGAGGCTGAAAAATTTCGTCATGGAGACGTTGGTAATACCTTTTCACTATATATTTTTAAATGCAAGTGCTGTTTTACCAATGCGGCCCCCAACTGAGTACTTATCATCTACAATGCTGCTTGACCTCTGTAATAAAACCAGAACCGGTCTATTGAGTATGTCAAATGGTCACCAACATAGTTAGTTGAAATATGAAGCAAAAGCAATGCAAAACAAAAACTAGGCCTTTGTATGTGTTAAACTAAAGCTTAAGGGTATTTCCTTGAAACGATTACGTAAGGCAGATGTTGATAATTTGTAATCAGGTTTGGCTCATAGGGCCCTTATGAGAAACTGATAAGGCATAGGTACCTCACTTCAGTCTCGCTGATTTTCTTTTGAGTAGTGTTCGTGAGAAAACTAGAGGAGCCCTTTCGGCATTCTCCTCATTTACATGGGCATGGGTCCTCATGAGGAACCTTCGGAGAAATGCCCTTTTGGTATTCCCTGAGGCAATCCCTTTTAAATGCTGATCAGGTGGGGTTTAAAAAGCTTAGACTATACAGCTATAAGTTCTAATATAATACTTTTAGTTTTCGTATGTTACTTCGTCGTCAGCAACCGAAAGGGTCCTCCAACATTCTGGGTTATTAGGTGTACATGAAATATTTTGGGTTTCGATATCACGCTACTCGATTCTCACTCCCAATCTTCTGCTACGATTTTCAAATGGTCACGCTGATACCTTATGACTTTTATGGACCTTTTAAAAGGCGAATGTCCTGGATAGATAGGGCTCTGACATCTTTTTTGAACCAACTATTAGAACACCCAGTTTGATGTAGAAAGCCCTTGATTCGCCAAATCAAAGAGGTCAATTCCTATACCGTATTTTAGCGCGGCTAAATAATTATTGGAGTGCACTAGAAAGGATATCAGGACACTTGTGTATTACCACTTAAGAATGGTCGGAAAGGCGGAGGGCCCACCTGCAGGCTTTGTTTCCTCTTCAAAGCGTCTGTCCTTTAGGTTTTCAGTTTAACAAGAACCTGCTCGAACAGTCAAGTCTAAGCGATATGCCACTAAGCACAATGCACCTTTTT
>OX465284.1:23014089-23049782 GCA_949987705.1 Thereva unica | reverse complement strand
CTTTTTTCTAGGTTTCTAAGGTTCTCCTTTGCGATTATCTCGACTGACACGTCCTTGTACCGTCGCGTTTCCGCTTTTGCTCTTATGCCGCGTACACACCGGGCCAACGAAAGCCAACAAATGGGATTCGCTGACGTTCGTTGGTTCTGTGTGGACGGTTTAGCGAAAGCCAACGAAGATTCGTTGGCGTTCGCTTGCAACCCGTAGCGTGGCGGTAACGGAATCCATTTGAGCGAATGTGGTGTGGACGGTCATCGAAGTTTAACCAGCGATTGACAAGAAGGCCGAAATTTTAAGAATTTGACGTGTATGGATTTTGGTGCAAGATATTTTTAGTGGCGTTTTAAGAAAATTAAATTGAAGCACCTTGTGAAGTAAAGTGAAAACTACCATAATGTTTTCTATTTTTAAAAATGTTGCGGTCCACCACATGCGCTTTCGTTTCTTATTCCTTAATGTTTCATTAAGGTATATGAAACTAGATATAATAATTTCTTCGTCGTCATCCATAGCCCTCTTCGATGCAACTACACCGAATACCCGTCCAAACGAACGTTTGCTAAACCAACAAATGCGTATGGACGTATCTCCGAATGCCAACGAAAGTTCGGTAGCCAACGTCGAATATCGTTGTTGGCTTTCGTTGGGCCGGTGTGTACCCAGCATTACTCGAGGACCCTTACTACCGTCGCAAACGTCACACGTATGCGTTGGTCTATGAATTCCATTCCATTTAAATGTACAAAGTATACTCAAATGTCAACGTATTCAGCTTATGCGACGTACTCACCGCATCTTATGAAACTCCACCTTAACTTATTTTACTAATTTGTTGCCTTATATAGGCTGGAAATATTCCATCGCCTACTTAGATAGCTCTCACATAGAGGCAACAAGCAATAATCAACTGGCAATAGGCAACAAGTAATAATATTTTCGGTAGCGCCTTCTTTACATTAATTTAAGGCGGCTCTCACACTGAGGCAACAGGCAATAAGCAACTAGCAACTGGTGATAAGCAATACGCAACATTATTTTGACCTTATCTCACATTGAAGCAATATTATTGCTACTAGAAATCTGTAGCCATCATGTCATCCGACGACTCCGATACGATTTTTTTAATGTGGTGGCATTTAAGAACAAAAAGACGAACAGGAAATAATGGATGCCTTGAAGTTTTACTTCAGCCTCAATTGCTTTCCATGCCTTTTCAATAACTTCCCTTCTGCTGTGGTCTTTTCTAGTAAAATCGTAAATGCAGGGTTATTTCTCCACTAGTTTTACAAATTTTGTATTAAAAACTGTATCGTCCGAAATATTTTTCAAAAAGTAAAAAAAAAGTGTATATTCATCATTCAGTGCTACTACTCGCAAATATTGATACTACACGATGCAATATTTATCGCTTTTCAACATGCAGTAAGTATCGCCAGAAATAATATTGCAGCAACCAGCAACATTTTTCGTTCGACCAATGTCGAGTTGCTCTAATGTGAGACGTCAAATTTAATTTAAGGTAAAGTAGGCGCTACCGATAATATCGCTTGTTGCCTATTGCCAGTTGCTTATTGCTTGTTGCCTCAGTGTGAGGGCCGCCTAATGTAGACATGGAAATATCTCCAGCCTGCTATATTACTATTTACTATGGGACACCAGGTAGTTGCTATAATAAATAGCCTACCTGGGTCCCATAAGCTTACTATAGTAGCTAGTAAATTAAAGCATATTGAAAGGTCGTTTAGTACGCATTAAAAAAAATTGCAATTTCTCAATTCGTTTGTCCATCACAGAATTGTTAGAATTCATTTAAAGTCCCACACCTCAATCCCACCAATAAAGAAATAAATGTCATTTCTTAGTCCCATAAAGTTCCATTTAACTCGTGTATCAATTAGTTACAATCACCACCGAAACAATAACACCTTAATCCATCCATCAATTTAACCATCAATAATCGGAACGCTCCCAAGGATATAAAAAGGTTCACCGACCTTTCAGTGACCACCCAGTGAACTTTTCTCTTTATAACATATTAACCACACTTTGACAATAATTACATCAACCCCTGCCATCACACAGGGCACTAGGGCAGAACGAAATTTGGAATAAAAGGACTAAGCCTCAGTTTGCACTCGAGTAACCTTGGGTCTCCCCTACTTTGTCATTTGACAAAAAATACTACACTAAAGGGAAGAAAAAAAAAACAAATGATCAACTGTTGAAAGGACTCTTTTCTTCATGGATGATTTTTCCTCATTTTTTTTCTCTGTGTGTCCTGGATGTTATCTTAATGATATTTGGTTGAATACTTGGTTGATTGGATGTCCTTGATTGAAGGGAGGTTATTCAGGAAAGGTTCATCATGTTTCGGCTTTTACCATATACACCGAAAATATATTTTAATTAATGGTCCCATTCAGATCTTCTAGTTGCATTTTGGTGACCTACATTGAAGTTCTCATCTTTTGTATGTTGGGATAGAAAAGACAAAAACTTTTCCAGTCTGTCGCACTATATTTGATGAATTTCAAATTAAAAAATGTGTTGGGGGAACTTAAATAGAAACTTGTAGAAGTTTCAAGGATGCAATTAATATTTTCTTAGTTTAATATATTGAGTGCGGAACAGGAGCTACTATTTACAGCAGCCATTCCCGTAAGTATAACTTGTACCCGGGGTAGGGTCATGGAATAAGGAAAGCATGTAATGTGTCTGTAGGAATATGAAAGAATGCCCAGATTTTAATAATTCCAAAAAAATTCCCTCTCTTTGTGCGACTTTATTTGTTCTTCTTTTTATAAATGACCGTTGTTCATTCTTGATACATTCAAATCTGTATCCTCGATGTTGACGACGTCCAATTCTGAAGATGTAGCCACCCAGAATTTCAGTCGTTGTGCACTATATACTGATTTGAACGGCTTCTACGTTCTCTGCCCTTGATAGTTAGGTTCCAGTCTCCTGCTCTCTCCGGTAGCTGGGGGAATATAATTAATTACAACAAATTACCTTGTTTGTATCGTCTTTGAATCAAATATGGCTTTGAAGTGAGCCCACTCGGCTTCAACGTTTGATGTCATAGCTTGTTGTTTTCTTTTATTTTCAAAAAATTGGACGTCGCCATGGCAGCGAATCTAGTATCATAAATTTTAAATAATTCCTCCTCCTTTAGAAAAATCGTAAGAGGCTTAGCTGTTAACGCAAAATTCTAAATAAATTTTATAAAATATCCCACTAACCCGAGAAATCTAAGAACTTCAGGTTGATTAACGGGTATCCGAAACTCTCTGCACTGCATCTTATTAGAATTAGGAGTCCCCTCAAAGCTGGTACGACTGATTAAATGCGCAACGAATGGCCTACTGGCGAAAGTAAGGATCCAAAATCCAACAACAAGAGTTCGAAGTACTTCGTCGATGGCTCTACAGCCCAATTCGAGCCTTGGCCTCCATCAGCTTCTTCCTCCAGACGTCTCTCTGCTCCGCAGCTTGTCTCCAGTTTCTTGTGTTGAGCAGTTTTGCTGCATCGGCCTTAACATTATCTTCCCACCTTAACCGTGGTTTGCCAACTGGTCTTTTGCCATCTGATAGTAGATACAGGGCTTTTTTTGGTATCCTTGAGTCATCCATTCTTTGGACATGGCCGGCCCAACGTAAACGTAGTAGTTTGGCATGGGTCGAAAGTTTACATTCTTTGTATAAGTCGTACAATTCGTGATTGTAGCGTATTCTCCATGCACTGTCTTCATTGATTGGGCCGTATATCCTTCGGAGAACCTTCCTCTCAAATATATCCAGCTTGTCTACGGATTTCTGGGAGATACTCCAAGCTTCACATCCATACGTAGCTACTGTACGTATGATGGTTTTGTAGATTCTTATTTTAGTTTTTCTATGGATGTCTCTGGATTTCATTCCTGGCAGCAGTGAGAAGTATGTTCTGTTCGCGGCGTTTATTCTTCTTTGTACGTCTATCGTTTCATCGTTGTCTTCGCTGACTGTGGACCCCAGGTAGTTAAATTGGTTTACCCGTTCAAAGTTATATTCCCCCCAGGTGGTATTGTGGTTTCTTCTTCTTCTTTCCACCCTTGACTGAATTAGGATCTTACTCTTCTCTGCGTTTATTTGCAGCTCTATATGTTTTGCTCCATCTTCTAATTCTGTAAATATTTCTCTAAGATATGACAGTGATCTTGCAAGGCAGTTTATATCGTCGGCATATCCTGCCAACTGTTTGGATTTGTTAAGCAGGGTTGCGTTCGCATCAATGTTAACCTTGCGAATTACTCCTTCTAGGCAGAGATTAAATAGCATGGGTGCCAGCCCATCGCCCTGCTTTAAGCCTTGCTTGACTGGGAAGAATTCCGTCAATTCTCCTTGTATTCTGACTGCACATCTTGTATTTTCCATTGTCATTTTTGTTAATTTTATTATCTTCAGGGGGATGTTTAGGTCCAGCATTGTTGCATACATTTGCTCCCTGTCGATGCTGTCGTATGCTTGTTTAAAGTCGATGAAAAGTTGATACACGTCAATGTTGTATTCCCAGCTTCCTTTGATTTCGTATGATTAAAATATTTCACTTTCCTCTTATACACCGTTTATGACTAGGTTCAACCCAGGTTCAACGTAGGTTCAACAGAGTCATAAACGGGGATCGAGTCGAAACTGGATCCACTCTACCCAACTCAGCCCTTCTTATATACGCGGGTATAGTTATGATTACCCAACCATTTGTTTACCATCCGTAAAGTCCACCTTCAGCCTTTGTTTTGTATTCCGTGTTTTTGCTTGCACAGGAATAAAAAATTATTTCATTCAAAATTTTTACGTACATATTTATAAATGAGAATTTCACACAAATATTTGAGGTTATGTTTTGATTTCAGTTCAACTCAATTTCAATCCAAAGTGAATTCAATTCGACATTAAATGCGGTGGTCGAAATATTAACTCAACTTTTCAACCTAGTCATAAACGAGGTATTACTAGTCACCACATTACCGCCACCCCAATTTCTTACCATGTAAGTGCGGGCTTTGCCTAAGACTAGCCGGTCACGTAATCAGGATGGACGATAACCGTATTCCAAAACAACTCATGCTGGCAGAAATTTTTAGAAATAGACTTGTAGGCAAACCCAGGAGGAGGAGGAGATGGACGGCTGTGACGGCTGACGCAGAGGCAACGCTCAACATTCGAAACTGGAAAACTGCTGCAAGGAACAGTCAAACTTGGAGAATTGCGCTAGAAGAGGCCAAGGGTCGATTTGGGCTATAGCGCCATTGGATGGGTGGATGGATCATCCCGTTGATACATTTGACCGGCATCGAGTAGTTACGGAATGGAAGTTTACTGGACGAGTTTCTAATGATTTTTCAACTATTGTGGGGCAATTATTTTTTCATAGGTGGCTGTGAATGGGCTCTTATGCCTATTCGGAAAACTCAGTGGATGGCGACACCGTCAGCTTTTTGAAAAACAAATTTTAATTGCTACTTAAAATTATTTCTTTATTTTCAATTCAACCTTAAATCTAACAAATCCAAATTCTAATTCTTATTTCAATTTTCATTCAATTAAAAATCCAAATTTTACTTCAATTGCAATTAAATAATATTTTGAATACTTCGTAATTTTCTTGGTTCGATTTTGACTCACACGCGATCCTCTTGGCGCTGTGAATCTTGATCCTACTTGATGTTGTTTTCGGTGTGAATCTTGGCTAAGTGTTATTTTTGGGTGAGGAAAAATGGTTTTCTTTTCAAATTTCTGGATTGGGAAGTTACATGAACTCGTCTCGTTACATGTAATCTGGGCAGGATTTCACATCAACTCGACACGTTTAATGTGATCAATTATTACATCAACTCGACTCGTTGGATATAATATAGATTTACATGAACTTCAACTCGTTTCATGTATTCAAGTTTGAGATCACTAGCCTTTTGCTGAATTTCTTCTAGCTCGACACGCTGAGAAGATCAAGTGTGATCTGAATTTTTGCATCACCTTGCTGCGATATTTATTTTGGTGCAGACAATAGATGTTGGTGGGGAACTTCGGAATCTATCCCTCCATTATGGATTTGGTTTATGTGTGGGTGAGCTGCTGATATCTGTCATTCTGGAGGCTGTGGAGGTAAGATTTGTTGATTTGTTTTCTTTTTCTTATATTCATTTCTAATTTGTTTTTTTGTATATTTTTAGAGTTTGGGAGAAGCTGCGGGAAAGATGGAACAAGGCGTTTCGGCTGATGGAAGGATTTGGGGTTGTCAGGTGAGTGTTTTTATTTGGAATTATTTTCTTGGTGGTTGTTTACTTTTTCAGAAGTGGACAACTGCGGCAGATTTTTCCGTGGACAGGACGGAACAGACTGCTTAAACTAAGAACAAATGTACGTAAAAACTGCATTCCTTAGAAATTCTGCTTCTTCTACTATGGCTCTACAGCCCAATTTGAGCCTTGGACTCAATCAGCTTCTTCTTCACTGTATTGAGCAGTGTTGCTGCATCGACCTTAACATTGTCTTCCTACCTTGACCGTGGTTTGTCAACTGGTCTTTTGCCATCTGGTAGTAATAGTTAGGTTTTTTGTGGTATCCTTGAGTCATCCATTCTTTGGACCTGACCGGCCATGCGTAAACGCATTAGCTTGGCATGTGTCGAGAGTTTACACTCCTTGTATAGATTGTACGTTTCGTGATTGTAGCTTATTCTCCATGTCTTCATTGTTTGGGCCGATATTATTCGGAGAACTTTCCTTGCTTGTCGGCGGATTACTGGGAGATATTCTATGCTTTACACCCATAAGTAGCTACTGCACGTATGATGGTTTTGTAGATTCTTATTTTTGTTGGTCTACGGATGTCTCTAGATTTCATTAGTGGCAGTAGTAAGAAGTTTGTTCTACATATTTGCGGCGTTTATTCTTCTTTGTACGTCTATCGTTTCATCGTTGTCTTCACTGAGTGGGAACCCAGGTGGTTAAATTCGTTTACCCGTTCGAAGTAATTCCCCCCCCCCCCTAGGTGGTGTTGTAATTTCTT
The DNA here is from genome assembly GCA_949987705.1 of Thereva unica. Lineage (NCBI taxonomy): Eukaryota > Metazoa > Arthropoda > Insecta > Diptera > Therevidae > Thereva > Thereva unica. The sequence continues at coordinate 23,042,733 of OX465284.1, read as the reverse complement.
ACTCTTCTTTCCACCCTTGACTGAATTAGAATCTTACTCTTGTCGGCATTTATTTGCAGCCCTATATGTTTCTTCTTCTTTCTTCTTTAAACTCCTTTAATCCCTCATGGGACATAGGGCGGAAACAGTTGCCCTCCAGCGGACTCTGTTTTGCGCGACAGCTCTTAGCTCCGACCAGGATCTCCCAGTTGTTGCGGCTTCTTCTAGTAGGATTCTCCTCCACGTTGTTCTAGGTCTTCCTACTCGACGGGAACCTTGGGGATTTCAGTCGAGGGCCTGTTTGGCTAGATTTTCGTTTTCTCGTCGCAAACGACGCTCTGGCTCCATCTAATTCCGTGAATACTTCTCTAAGTTAGGACAGTGATCTGGCAAGGCAGTTTTTTTTGATTTGTTAAGCAGGGTTACGTTCGCATCAATGTTTACTTTGTCCCCCTAGCCTTTCCTAGAAATTACCCAGACGAGTTTTCTCTATTGAAATGGCTAGCTCGAATTTCTCAAAATTAGAAGATGGAATTTCCTGATCTGACAATACTACTAGCCTATGTTAATTATATACTATCTGTTGAATTTTGGATTAGTTTTTAGTTTAAAAGTACTAAATGAATTCGACGATTTTCTTTCAATTTTAAATTAGTTCATAATTAACTTCTGATTTCATTGTTCTCAATATTCCGAATACCGAAATATCTCACAAATCCTTCCTTTGTCTACCCGTATGTCCTCTCTCTACCTTCCTGATGACGGAAAAAAAGGTAATTCGCCGTAAATTCTATGCCGAAGCAGAATGACATTCATCGCAGATTTGCCACAAACACACAAAAAAAAAAGAAAAGAGGAAAAAGACAAACGAGAAAAAGAAAGCCATTCCTAGACCAAAACATCCTCAACAGAAAATAATTGGTTCAGAAAATTCAAATTTAATCCAGCTGCCCGCAGGGAAATCCCTTAAATTCCGTCGTCTATGGGATTAATTCAGTAATTACACCCCTGCCAAGCCCTCGATCTCCCTTTATGGGGCCCGTGTTGAAGGAATTAAATGGTAATCGATTAAGGAAATACATTCCCATGGAAATGTTCTATTCCATCCATAGTGAATCCTTTCGCCACCTCTATTCAGAATTAATGTTTCAATCAAGACATTAATGGCCATCATTATGAAGTACTGGTGACGAACGAGCAATTATCATGGACGATTAGATTAGCCGGGGATGATCGGGGGGTGGACGATTTAATTTAAAATATATTTAAGTATGTATGTTGTCAGATAAACAAAATTAAATCAGAGGAATTAAGGAGAGGGGGTAAAAAAAATAATAATATAAGACGGGATTTATCTTTCAAGTGATTTGTTTTTTTCCTTTCGCTCTGCGAGTATCCTTATGTGACTAAAAATATTATTCCGTGATCCATTCTGTCCTTGAGTGATTAAGTTGGGGATTTCTTACTTAGTCCTTTTAGTATGATGCACGCAAATACAAAACGAGGGAGCCCACTGTGCCGGGGCTTAGCCGGGTGGATTTGGTTGGGACCTTTGTCAAAAACGTGACGTGAGACCCAAATTTCGACATCTATAGGAGATGGATATCATGATTTACAGGCAAACTAAAATACAATATATGTTCTTCGTTACCCATATTCAGCAGCAGCATACTCTCGCATAAGGTATAAGGCGACAGGGCCGGCACAACAGCGGCAGGGGATCTCTGCCAAAGGACATGTTTGTTACGGTTGTTGTGCCTGTATCTAAACCCCCGAAGCAAAAAGTCTTGACAGAAGGATTTCTGGAAGAATTTCATTGCGTAGGAAAAGTACCAGCCAGCAGGATGGGTATCAAAGCATGTCTCTGAATACATACATATATATATACACAGTATGTACATATATATTCGGGACCATATCCAATATGGCAGCAATACACCCTCAACAATACGATTCTGGATGGCTTTTCATCCTTCGCTTTCACAAAGTGCGGAAATGCCTTGTATGAAAATGTTTAACTTTTCTTGTCCTTCTAACACTTCTTGTCGGGCCCGAAGAAGCGCAAAGGTTTTAACATATGTTGTCTGACCCAATCTTGTATTCACTACTTTTCCATTCTATGATGGCAAGAAGGATATATAACGTGACATTTTGTACTAAAGCGATATTTCCTGAACAAGAAGGACGACAGCAGCCGAGACTGCCAGCAGTAGTAGTAGTGTGGAAGGACGAACACCCTACAGACAGATATACCACTTGATGTCAGAAGGACTAGTGGCCTTTTCACAAAATGTTTATCGCTGACAGTATTAGTGTGTATAAGTATAAAATATTGTTGTCGTAAATTTAACGATGGCAGGTGACATTTTCGGGCCTATACAAGAAATTGAGAAATTGTTTCATTTCATAAGAACTGAAAAGTAAAAGGCGCACAAAAAATAACCCCGTGTAATAAAAACAAACAAACGAAAAATAAAAAAATAAAAAATACAGGAAGTCTTGCAGAGCTTTGAGACAACGAACTGTGAAAGGCTACGAATTGAAATTCCTGCCATTTTCGCAGTGTGTTCTCTAGTCCTGGCAGCGACTGTTCTACGGCATTCCCTCGAGTATTATTAAGGACTCGTCAGTGACAGTTATTGATGGAGCAATGTAAATAAGACTAAGGAGCCAGCCCTCAATGAATAGAAATTTCAGTCACGAACTTAAGATATTGATTTCATTAATTATATGATGGATTGCTGCTCGACAGCCGTAAGAGTTATGCTGGTCAGATAATTGAAAGAAATATGAAAAATAACCCAAAGCCATGACTTCTGATACAAATCTGGATGGATGATGGCAGTCGTAGCGGGTTCGGGTGATGCCAGTGCGTTGCTAGACTTTTAAATGGAAAATATTAATGTTTTCGAGATGATTTATTAAGGTGCCGAGGTGGTATTTCAATTTTGGTGTAGGTTTGCACTCAATGTACAGTTTGGATAGTTGGTATGCTCAATCTGCTTTACTATATGGCAGTTATAAATTCCGGAATCGCACTTCGTACAACCAATTACCGCCCCGTCATGAATATGGTCGATAGCAACTTCTCCGCTACGCCGCCGTCTTGTCCCAAGTCCAGGGTGTGAAAGGAGGAGGGTGGTTGACCTGCCGAATTGACCAGAATCGGGAAACCAAAGAAACTAGGCAAGAAACCGCGTGGATATACAAACTAACTATATACGAAATAATGCTACTGCATCCGTGGTAGACGATACGCTAGCGTTAGGGACCAGGAATGCTGGTTGAGAAGTGGGTTACAGGACGAAGATTCAAATTAATCACACCGAAAATGGAAATTCAATTCGCCGAGTGGAATGTACGAACAGGACATCACGTTGGCCAAAAGGAATTCATAGCAATGGAATTGTTGAAATGCAAAATATCAGTTGCTGTGGTATCGGAACTACGACTTACCGGATCTGGGATATTGAAGATCGTCCGCCAACAATCGATAAAACGATGATGCTTTACTATTACTAGTGGTGAGAGACGAGATGCCGGCGTCGGGTTTATGGTCAAACGACGAGGCTATCACATTCCAGGCGCGGACTCAAGGGGGGGGGGGTCACGGGGGTCATGACCCCCCCCCCCCCAAAAGCTCGCTGTCTAGAAAACGAAATTGGCCCAACTAAAATAAGAAAAACAAAAATAACCAAACGAACAAAACCGACCCAACTTTTTGCAGAATAGATAACAATTTTGTCTATTTTTTCTATAATTAGAATATAGTTTTATTTATCAGGTTAGTACTGTGGGTATGTTCTGAGAATGCTTTTCGGAATGAGGTGGTCCATGTAACCGTTGACTGGGCTAAAAAGCATTCCGTAAGTATTCTGATTTCGGAAGCAAAATTTTCTTTGGTTGAGAATGGTTTTCAGAAAGAATGCCATGTAACAGGTAATGGGAAAGTGAGCTTATTATCATTAAAATTGAAGTACATTGGTAATAACCTTAATTTAGAGTTCTTGTTACTGTTAAAATGTTATTATCAAGTTCTTTCAATAGAATTAACAAAAAATTTTGTAAATTGATTGTTTCATTAGAAAAGTTATCCTTTTTATCTGAAAATACAGCAGACTCATTCTGAGAACCACCATATAACTTCGACCGAAAAAACATTTTCAGAATGATTTCAGTCGGAATACTTTACGAAATGTCATGTGACCACGGTGTTGTTAAAATTATACAACAAAACATTTATATAAAAAAAAACCAATGGTCTATTTTGTTTAGCAAATTTGGAGATTATCGCATCGATATCTAAACTGATGTCGCGATGAATGTGCAACAATGCACAGTGAGCCTCTTTTCTGTCATTGTTGATCTTAGCCAAGTTTTGAGGCGGCATAGACTTAAAAAACTTCGTTCGGCAGTGGCTACGCTTACAGGAAGTATGATAAGGATACGTAAGTAGCAGTTTATTAATACATGATAAATGCACTTGGTCACACTCATTACAAAAGAGAAGAATCGAATTGTCGAGTTCACCGCCGTTATCAACAATTCGATTCCACTTAACTACGCACAGTTCGAACTATTTTTATTTTTTGTGTGATAGAAGAGCCTTAGGGAAAAGCCCCTTTGTACTGTTCGGCAATCGATTTTTTCGTATAGAATGTCGAACAGCAATGCAATAATAATTGAGATGGCAGAATCCAAAAGCTGCCGATACGCTTCTGCTACTTGGCGAACATCTTGATTGTCTCAACTGATCAATGCTCCAACATGTCTGGAGTAAGTATTTTATTAAATTCGGTAGTAATATTGTCCAATAAAGGAATGAAGATTCCTCTTCTGTAATATTCTTCTGGAGTTTGATTTTTTTTAATGATTGTCACGGTGTTTTTTACGATAAACAGCCCATGACATACACCTTTAAAATCAGATGCCATCACCGAGCAACTATTTGTTCTAATTCCAACCAAATATTTTAGGTCCAAGTCGAATTTCTCACACAGATCAATGACGATATGTGCCACTGCCACTTCAGTTAAACGACGCTCCTTTAGTACTTCTTCGGTACGAATTGCTTGGTATGCATCGCAAAACCATCCATTTTGCCACCAAACTATCTACTTTTCCGTCAATGTCACGATTATAGAGAAGTTCATCACATCATCCCTACATAATGTCGACGTAAAGAAATATTCTGCTGACACCGATCTCGACTTTCTTTTACTTGTGCGTCCCGTTGTACACACACTTGGTTGACCACTTCAGATCTGGGTTATGGAAAGTCTGAAGGAAACCCTTTTCAGCTTCTACCACCCTATAATGATATTGGTTCCGTTGGTGAAATGAAAGCGTTCCATTTTGTCCAAGTAAATCGTCGAATGCTTTCAGTGTTTCGCTTTCTTGGTTTACTTTGAATTCCGTGACCCCCCCAAAAACAAAATTCTAGATCCGCGCCTGTCACATTCCTGGTTTGGCGGTTATAATCATCGGTGGAACGATGAAGACCCATCTGTTTATGCACCAACCGAGACCATCCCGGACTCGAACAAGGACGAATTTTACGATCACATTCAACAGACGCTGGATACGATCCCTCGAAAGGAATTAATCATACTCGCGGAGGACTTCAACGCACATTCAGATCACAACGATGGAACGATGGTCAAATTCGAACCCAGAGTAATTAACGACAACGAATTACATCTCAATTACACCACAAATTTAATCGTTGTGAACAGCATTTTCCGCCATTCACTCAAACACCAACTCACCTAGCGAAAACCATCCGGCAAGGACTCGGCGGACTACATTTTAATCAACGCAAGATTCCGATCGACGCTCAAAGACGTACGTGCAATGCGGGGGACCGATTGCGGATTGGACCATTATCTTGTTCGAAATTACAGAAGCGATTACAAAGAGCGAAGAAATCGGCGCCAGTACCAGAAGAATTTGGCGTGATTACGGGACCTGACTATCGGGCGATAATCTCAAATAGAATCCAAAAAATTCGCGGCCCTCGATATCGTTGTACAAAAAAGGCAATCGTCGGAGTCTATTGTGGGGTGTGCAATGGAGTTGTGCCCACCTATTCGTATACCGCAGTCATGGATCTCGATAGCTGTCTAGACCTGGTTGATCAGCAGAAACGAATGAAACACGTCGTCTTCGGGCAAGACCGAAGATTGAACAAAGAAGTTCGACAGAAAACGTTGCGGCCGACATGGAAGAAAGTGTCGAGACACGATACAACGACAACAACTTCGTAATCGACAAAGATTCATACAATTCGCTTTTCCATAATGCGATCCACGACTTTATTTCCCCAACAGTACAAGTTTAGCCAGCTGCTTACAACCTAAAATATAGGAAATAAACGAATTTGTTTATTAACAGAACAATTCAAGTGTGGAACAACCTTCTTCAGCCCGTAATCTCGCCCTTGTACACCAGTTATAACTAAGGTTTTATAACCTCTTACTCAAGCACCCTTATCCTATACCTATTTTTCCAGATGAGGGTTTTCAGATTTTCGTTTATCCTTGATCTTCGTTAATATTCTCTGGCAAAGTTTTGATAATTCAAATTAATTTTTTTCAACGGCCTTAGTTACAATAAGAATAATGTTTGCCATCTGTTACTTCATATCACTTCAAAGGCAGAGAAGTTCAGTATGCTACGAAAATGCTGTTGTGGGCTATGTTAATTATGCTTCCAGTATCACAGTTTCCCCAGTAGTTTTATGCAGAATTCGTTAAGACAAATTTTTTTTTTCTTAGTCATTTTATTAAATTTTCTGACCAAGGACCAGAGCTCAATAAAAACTCTGACAACTCCTATCATCCATCCAATAAATTCTTCAGTAATTATGGGCTCTCTCACATGATTAACTTTGGTCTGCACATTCTCAATACAAAAATTATCAACCCAGCACGTTCTGAATTTATGCCCATATACACCAGCAAATTCTCATTATCCAGACTCCAAAGGGAACTCAGGTTCTCTTCGCCAATCTGTTATAAGAACATCTTCCTTTTTCTGAAAAGACATGCTGGGATTTTGCTGTTTTACTTTTTTTTTGCAGAGTAAATAAGATTATTACTGCAGAAATCCACAATTAGTGACTTTTTGAAGTAAAACTTCTTTAGGGACGTTTGCTTAAAAAAATTTACATGAGAGTGAATCAATTTCATTCGCGTAACGCTCTCACACATGAAAAATCGTCAGAACTTTCGTATAACGATGGGAAATGGAGCGGACGGGGTTCAAGAGACGAAGAAACTCGGGGCTGTGTGTGCAACAGTTAAAATACACTCTGCCTTACTGCATAGATTTTCTGGCATGTTAGCTACGTTGTCGCCCCCCAGCGGGAAAATATTGAAGCTATTCTCGATAAGCAGTAAAGAACTGCTTCCACATCGTATCCTTTGGAAGATGTTACGAAGATTTTGGTTTTCTGTTCAACAGACAAATTTTTCTTCAAGAAAATCAAAAACGCCTTATGCAGGAAATTTTTTTGAAACATATTTTGGGCGTTTGGGCATGTACTCTTTAAAAGCTTTCGAAAAAGCCCTACAAAAGAGATTCCATTGGGCTTCTCAAGAAGCTGTCGGGAAAAAAATGCAATGCTTCCTTCCAATGACATACAATTATAAAAAAGATATGAGGTGGGATACGGACAAGAAGGGCTCCTAAGCTTCGAAAGAAGGCTTCGTCATGTCTTAAAGTAAGCTTCCGTACCCCAGTGGGCCAGACTTTGCTTTATAGACTAAGTGCCCACGAACAAAAAAAATATTCATACATACTCTCTTGAAACTTTTTGTATGGATTAAGGACACCTAGTCTACCAACTTTTCTTCTGCGAAAATGTTTGAAACCGCGGCTTTTTTCCTCCACGTTGCTCGAAAGACGACCTTTTTATGGTACCCAAAAAATTTATAGATACTGTTTTTTTACCAATTATAGTCGCATGAGATGGCGATGATACGCGCGAAACAAAACTCGTCCGACAAAAATGTTGGACCCTAAAGGGTGTATACCACCCCAAACCTGCTAAGTTATGGACTTCTAAAAATTTATTAATAACCAGCTGATTTTTTCAGGATCGTTTAAGAAAAATATGTGGAGTTACATGGTATATTTGTCCGACAAAATTTGTGTGCCGATTTCGGTGTCCGACGAGTCAAAGTCGTCTATTTCATGAAGGGAAAAAATTTATACACAACCGTCGGACAAAAATGGTGTTTGGTGCCAAAAGCTACTGACTTTGGTGTGATAAGAATGTCGGACACGTAAATCGCGCATACTTTGCATAGTCCGACAAAAAAACATAAGTAAAATTTTTATAACATTGACATTATAATGTGGTCCGGTGACCTCCAGCCTTCAAGTCCGTATCTGTTTTCAATGTCTTCTACTAAATCCTAGTTAGATTATCCCCTCGCATACTGTCTTTATGTTCCCAGTAGGGGTTGCACAGTTTTGAAATAATTTTGAACACAACAACTAACAAACATTAATATTGCTTTTTCGGAGCAGTTTATTACGTTTGTAAGCTATACAAAAAGAGGGAGTGATTAACATTCCGCCTGAACCCCGACTTACGAGATAAGGAATTGCACAAAAAACAATTAATGGTAACTATAACCGTAAGCAAAATAATTGTATGTCACAAACAAGCCGCGAATGCTTCTAGCAAAGGGAAGCGATATTCTTATATTGAAATGGAAAACGAACACACGCTTTTATAAAAACTTTGAATACTCGAGAAAATTAGAGCGAGTATAGGCAGAAAGTCGGTGTATCACCTAAGTTACACTATCCCATCAGTTCTTTTATTATCCCCATACACAAACCGGCTTAATAGGAGTTTTTTCCTCACTCGCATCCATCACACTAACACAAGTATAACATCTTCAACTTCTCATTCGCATCTATTGTACAACTATACAGGCGTCACAATCGTTACACGATGCCTCTCTTGCGTGAATGCTTCGTACACAAACCGTTTTAATGAGCGGACTGAGTGATGGGCCGTGTAATTTGCACCTACAGTCAGCATCATAGGTGATGCAACACCTAAAAATTTTATCTTTTGCCTTAAATATCTTCGTCATATAAAAGCGGAAAATAGTGCTTAATATCTTAAAATAATGCTTTATTTATCAACAAAATATTTTATAAAATATTTCATTACAATTGTAAAATGTTAAAACATAAAATTCCAAGTTTTACCTAATTTTTGATTGATATGTTTAGAGCTTTTTTTGGGTTGTAAGATTGTAAGTATTTCAACCATAGAGCAGAGACACAAACCATTTATCAAGAATGACTAGACAAGAGTTGAAAGAGGTTCATGCTTATGGCAGTTACTTTTTTCGTAGCAAAACCGTTTATTTTCTAGCATTTCAGAAACTTCAAATACACTTGAAAAAGAAATAATTTCCACCACCATAGAAAAATGAATAAAGTTTACCGCGACCTTTACAGTGGCTGAAGTTCAAAGTTCAATCATTAAAAACAAGAACCATTAAAGAATACAAAAAAAAATGTTAAAACATAAAAAAACAATATTAACTTTTACACTAAACCCACATATACCCACTCAACTTTAATTATTTCAAATGCAGACTGAAAGTGTGTGGTGGAAAATATATATTGGGGAAAACTAATTAAAGAGAAGAAACTTTCTAGTAAACAAAATTAACCTTTATGCCACCCGCATATGAACCATCCACTTTTTGTCTACACATTTTAAATAATTAAACTTTAGTGGGAGAGAGAAAGTTGTTTTCTTCTTCATGTCGGTGGTTATGGAAAAAGTGGCAATGTTTAATGGATTTTATATTATTTTTTTTAGAGTAAAAAATGTTACTTAAAATGTAAGACTACTAATGTTGCTCATTGACGGTAACAAGGAGCGGATTAACGCACAGGCACAGCAGGCACTGGCCTGGGGCGGCAAATTTTGAAAGGCGGCAAAAATTTGGAATGAATTTTTTTAGGTGAATGAAAAAATATTTTTTTAATCTCTGCGATGTAAATAGTGTTTTTTTTTTTTTTCATTTTCACCACTGATGTATTACAATTCGTTTATAATGATTTATTTAAATTTCAAACTTTGACACCAGAATTTATTATCTGTATAGACCCATCGGCGCCCTTGGCGCAAAACCTATGATATAACCTACAGTTCTGTGTTTACATGCAAGTAAGCTTCAATTCAAAACATCCAGCCCCAGTATATTAGCCGGGTGCAATGAGTGTTGGTAGAAAGCGATTAAGCGGCAGTCAGTATACTAAATTGCGAGAAGAAAAAGAACTGAACAACTAATTTTCGATCTGGACATGAGGCGAGTCGCATATGTAGCAATCCACGAGAAATTTAAAGCGATTATTCAGTTCGAAAGTTTGTCTTCAATTGAACTAGAGGTTGCAGCGAAAAAATTAGTTACTTCATTTCGAAGCGATCTAGAGGAAAGTTTACATTCTGAGTTACTACACTTGAAATCGCATCTGGCAACACCAGATTAGAATTTGAAACCGAAAACTTCCATCGATTTGTGTCATTGGATCAGAGAAAATAATTTTCATTGAATTTATTCGAATGTCGACATCGCACTACAAATATACACTTGCACTACAGGGACTATTTGCACTGCTGAGCGATCTTTCTGTTGTTTAAAACGGATAAAAACTTATCTACGTTCCACAATGTTAGAATAAAGACTCAACAATTTGGCGATTTTAGGCATCGAAAAGAAACGTTGCAAACATTAGATTTAGACTCCATCATTGACGAGTTCGCTCGACAAAAATCTCATCTCATCATACAACAAAACTGTCACTCATTAAATTTAACTAATTTGATAAGCAAATATGTAGTATGTAACCAAAGAATTTGTGATTGTATGTGATATGCGATAATAATAATTTAATATTAAAAATTAATTGCTCGACGAATTGAATTTTTATTGGAATACCAAATTTTTGAACTCGATTTGAAATTTTATTTTATTAACATTTTTTATCAAATGAAAGTTTCTCAGCGAAAATAGGGGCGGCAAGTCGAGTTGGCCTAAAGCGGAGAAAAAGTTAATCCGCCCCTGGCGTAACTCGATTCCATGGAGATATTATTCCTTACGCCAAAGTTGCTCGAACATGTGATGAACACGCTTCCATCGCTTTAGTTTATTTATAAGTCTATCAATGACCACCCTACTAACACAAAAGGTTTTAAAAATGTTGTAAGAATCTTTACACAACTTTTTAACATGCAGTAGTTTTATAATTTAGTGTTGGAAACGTTTTACCAACATTAAAAAAACATTTATATACCCCAAATAGGCGCAGGTTTATACAGCAAAATTGCTCTGTAAGTGTCGTACGTAAAGGTCGTTTAATCGCTTGTTCAGCAAATGATACCACTTTTACACAGTAACTGATAAAGCTGTTTTAAAACTGTTGAATAAAGACATTATACAGAAATTGTCTGCGTATAAGTGGCTATATGACTTTAAAAAAACATTTTTATAAAACCTTATATCCTTACATTTAAGAGGATTGCTGCAACCATATTGTTGTACAGCTATTTTCATTAGATATTATTAAAAAACATTATGGTAACATAATTGCTGTTGACTGACTTGGTATTTGACTAATTTTTATATTTTTCGCACCACTGTTACTTTCTGCATATTATGATTATGATGACATCACTAAGGTCATCTTATAATAATATGATAATTTTAAATTCGAATATTGGCTTTGGAGGAGTGAAAATTACTTGCAAAGCTCACTTTACTGTGGAAAGTCTTGGTAATAATTCGAATAGGTACAACGCGCCATTAAAATAATGAAAATTTAACAAAAGTTTATTTTAAACTCATTTTTGAATTTTAATTATTTTAGGATATTATTCAAACGTACGATTTTTTTTTGATTCTATCTTAATATAGTATCTACTACGTAGATATTTCAAACCATTTAAGCAGTGCAGTGGAGAACAAGCCGAGCCGAGCCATGCAGCAGTCTCAGAGAACACGGGCACGCGAAGAGAACTATAAAGAGCTCAGAAAAGAAGAAAAGAGAATTCACAGACGGAAAAAGGAAGCCTGGGAAAAAAATCTCGTATGTGAGCTAGAACAGTACAGAGAACGACGGCCGCACCAGGCGCGGGAGTTCTACCAAAGAGTCCGCAGTATGACGCAATTCACACCACGTTGCACATACTGCAAGGACAAAGAAGGTAATCTGATCACCGATCCTAAAGGCATCTTGGAGCGATGGGAAGAGCACTTTCATGAATTGCTAAATGGCGAGCTAACTGAGGATTCGGAGGCTCCACCAATATCTGATGACAATGCTATGCTGCCGCCACCAAGCATAGAAGAAGTTAGCAGAGCCATCAGCCGGCTCAAAAACAACAAGGCCTCGGGTGCAGACGGCATCGCAGCGGAGCTGGTTAAATATGGAGGGCCTACATTACACCAAGCGATTCATGAATTAATTGTGCAAGTATGGGAGCAGGAAGTGATGCCAGAAGACTGGAGAAAAGGCATCCTCTGTCCGGTACACAAAAAAGGAGATATCACAGCGTGCACTAATTATCGCGGTATAACGTTGTTGGGTACCGTGTATAAGATATTCTCCGCTATCCTACAAAACAGGATGGCCCCATACGCCAGAAACATCATAGGCCATTACCAGTGTGGCTTCAGCCCAGGCAAATCAACGACTGATCAGATTTTCACCTTGAGGCAGGCTATGGAAAATTGTCTAGAGTTTCAAAACTCAATTCAACACCTCTTCATAGACTTTAAAGCCGCCTATGATAGCATAGCCAGGGTAGACCTCTACAAAGCCATGAGAGAATTCGGCATCCCCAACAAACTGACAAGACTATGTAGACTGACCATGATCAATGTGTCAAGCCAAGTAAAGGTATCCGGAACATTGTCCAGACCAATCAACATCTATAATGGACTCCGACAAGGGGACGGTCTGGCCTGCCTCCTTTTCAACCTGGCGTTGGAGAAAGTGATCCGAGATTCGGGCGTGACATCAAGGGGTACAATCCTCCACAAGTCCACCCAATTACTGGCTTACGCAGACGACATTGACATCATTGGAAGAACAACAACAGCTGTACAAGAAGCTTTCACTCAGATTGAGCAAGCGGCAGGAAATCTGGGACTGCACATTAACGAAAGCAAAACAAAGTACATGGTGGCCTCGTCTGGAAGAACACCTAACATTGGTCCCACAATCAAGGTAGCGGAACACGAGTTTGACGTGGTAAAATCATTTACCTACCTTGGGTCAATAGTAGCAGCCGACAATAGCATGGAACCAGAAATACGCGCACGACTGCTAAAAGCCAACAAAGCCTACTATAGTCTGTCAACGCTCTTCAAATCCAAATATCTAACCATAACGTCTAAACTTTTACTATATAAGACGATGGTCTTACCCGTTCTCACATATGCATCCGAATCGTGGGTGCTTAGCAAAAAGCACTCAAACCTCTTGGGCGTGTTTGAGAGGAAAATACTTCGGAGGATTGTTGGCCCCGTATGTGAGGAAGGACGATTCCGGAGACTCTACAATGACGAGATCTACGAGCGCTATCGCGACATAGATGTTGTGAAGAAAATAAAGCTCGGTAGGCTCCGGTGGGCAGGGCATCTAGCTCGTATGAGTGAAGATGAGCCTGCTCGGAAAGTTCTCTGCGGTAAGACCTATGGGGTGCGACAGCGAGGGAGGCCCAACCTTCGCTGGAAGGATGGCGTGGACCAGGACGCTCAGAGTTTAGGGATGCAAAACTGGATGACATCGGCTCAGAATCGGGACCGGTGGAGAGAACAGTTGCGCGAGGCCAGGACCGGATCCCGGTTGTAGAGCCGTTAAAGAAGAAGAAGAAGTGGAGAACAAAAAAAAATTGTTTTTTTATAATATGGTTTTTGTAATATGGCGGCTTCCCTTTGCTTACCATTTTCAAAACCAAAATGTCTTCTCTTAGACTATTTTACTTTTACTGAAACTATTAGAAAGTAATTTAGATACTTGGTAGATAATAATATTTTATAAAAAGTAAATTTGGGATAAAATAAGTATCAATAAAAACAATTAAAGAATAATCGGCCGTGTAAAAGAATTTTGCGTGATATTTTTGCTCCGAGTATTATTCATTATGCTGTATAACTAGCTCTTACAATTACCTTTATAAAACATGTTCCTTCTTATTTCAGCACTGTTTATTCTTTATTGCTATATAATGGTTGTATTAAAGATCGGGAGCCGCCAATGAACAGACTTATAATTTGTACCAAAGTGTATAATCACTAAATAGTTGTAAGAGAGTGTTGTAGATGCCTATTACACTTTTTGGTTGAAAGAGAGTTCTTTAAATGTTAATTTTATTTACTTAAAAGAGCTTTAATAAAGCATCTCTATATAAGCTAATACACCAGCCTTTAAGCTCATAAAGCAATAATGTTTTGTAACGTAGTTGTGTGAACCTTTAAATTGCTATTATATTCAGTTTTTATACAGAAATCACTTGTTTTATAATTACGTTATAGATTGGTTTTTAAAGCATTTATACAATAATTATAAATGTAAAAACAAATCTGGATATCTTTAAGTTCATAATTGGTTTCAAGGTACCATTTATATAAACACTATACAATATATTATAAACCAGTTTTATAATTTTGTCGTAAAAGTATTCTCACAACTTTATTTTACAGCTAAATGGCATTTGAGTGAAAATACAATTAATAAAACATTAATTCAGCCAAAAGTATTAACACATGCAATTAAAAAACATATATAAAACAATTTAGTTGTGAAGAGAAATATTTGTGCTAGTTGGGCATTGGTTAATCAGATTGCCTCCGACAAGAAAATTATCAGGTGGTATTGCCTGAAAGTCGCTGGGGTCATCGCTGATAGGATGAAGGGTTCGACAGTTCAGGCACGCCTCGATCTTAGATTTTTTCTATGGAAAGCATGTGATCATGAACAACTCTTCAAAATTTTGAATTGAAAGGTTTGACGCCAGCTTCACAGAGGAAGTGAGATGTCGCAGGAGGATATATTGTGAGATATTCTATACCACCATAGGCTAACGTCGTAATTGCAAGCAAAATTTGTGGCATAGCCTTAACGTACGGCCTTGAACCTTTGAAGGTAGACTTCGGTAATTAAATTCATTACAAGCTCCAGATGGATTAGACGGGTTGACGTAGTCAAGTACACTTTCTTAGACAACAGGATGGCCCATCTCACCAAAGATCATGAGATTGGAGCTCTGCGAGTGATAGTCCTCCGAGATTAGCGATAAATGCCAACCACATGCACGGATGCTCTTGTAGCCAGGACAATACCACAGTTGAATCAGATCATGCATAGACAAGAATATCTTCACGATCGTGGATCGTACTGAGCGCAAGCTAGAAGCTTAGTTTACAATGTGGCACCGTATAGCTCAAAGGAGAGGTAACGACATAGCTTGTACTTATCATGATTCAATTCCAGTCCTAGAGTTTTAAGCCGTGAGGAGGCATGCTAGGAGCAATTTGCTCACACAAAAATCGAGTGAAAAATTTTTGGTGATACCGACGACATAACTTCTCAAGCGCCTAGTTACCTTCCTCTCTTCCTTCCCCCTGACGCAAGCAATTTGCTCACAAAGCGATTTGTCTTTTGAATGTAAAATAAATTTGGCTTGACGATCTTACAGCGTGTGATTTCTTCTTTCTACCATCCCAGAGGTCCCGGGTCCGAGTCCTGGCAGCACCACGGTCACATTTCTGGGGTTTCAGGAGGCATAACACTCCAGCGAGTTGCTTCTCGATGCCCCGATGTCAGAGTCGAGATAGTAATGGTTGGGAGTAGGTGGAATAAAAATATCGCGGCTAGGTTGTGGCAGTTCCTGCCTTCCCGACTAGAGCTCCTGTTCGACATTGCATCCTATACGAAAAAAATAGATTGTCGACATATAAAGGGCTTTTCCTGAGTCTCTAGTCTTCCACATAAAAAAACCTTGTGATAACAGAAAGCAAATCCAAGGCCGATTTACTGGCATCTCTGTTCGCCTCAAATTCTTCGTTATCTCAAGCTGATACGTCACCACCGGTCCTCGATCGCAACGCCCATTCAATGGACGGAATTTTCTTCAGGACACGAGAGGTGTATAAATGTCTCAAAGAACTTGACGTCAATAAATCCACTGGCCCCGATAATATTCCCCCTATGGTACTCAAAAAGTGTGCCTCACCCTTGGCTAAACCTCTGCGCAAACTTTTTGCCTTGTCATATTTCTCCGGAGTTTATCCAAACTCTTGGAAACTAGCTCATGTTCAGCCCATTCCAAAAAAAGGTGAAGCCAGCGACCCTTTAAACTACCGCCCAATAGCATTAACTTCTGTTCTCTCCAAAGTTATGGAGACAACAATCAATAGAAGGTTGATGAAATATCTAGAGTCTAACCAGATTATTCACGACAGGCAGTACGGCTTTAGACCAAAACGGTCTACTGGCGACCTTCTTGTGTGCCTGACTGAGCACATCAACCAAAGCATCCATGGCTACGGTGAGTCTGGTCTGGTTGCTCTAGATATCTCAAAGGCCTTCGACAGAGTATGGCATCCCGCTCTGCTGTCGAAACTCCAAGCTATTGGTATCGACTCAGTTCTAAGGAACTGGATTGAGAGCTTTCTTTCTGGCCGTTCAATCAAGGTAGTATTGGATGGCGTCGAATCCAACCCTCATTCCATTTCGTCCGGCGTTCCACAAGGGGCGATTCTCTCACCTACTCTCTTTCTTATATTTATTAATGATCTGCTCTCAATCCCCTC
The DNA here is from genome assembly GCA_949987705.1 of Thereva unica. Lineage (NCBI taxonomy): Eukaryota > Metazoa > Arthropoda > Insecta > Diptera > Therevidae > Thereva > Thereva unica. The sequence continues at coordinate 23,025,895 of OX465284.1, read as the reverse complement.
CAATCCACTTCATAGTTTTGCCGATGACGGTACTTTGCGTTACTCATACCCCTCCGACAACACAGGACAAGCAAGTGCCAGACCTTGTCTCTTAGAACGTGAACTCATGTCCAACTCTCTTAACGCGGACATTAAACTCATTCTTGATTGGGGCCGCAAGAACCGTGTCGAGTTCAATGAAACCAAAACCAAGTACTGTCTATTCTCCACTAAAACCTGCACCAACCTTCCCTCCATTTCAGTGGGCGAGGATAATATAACTGCTGATCCATATCTTAACATCCTCGGCGTGACTCTATCCAATGATTTGCGTTGGAATAATCACATACTCCAAGTCACCAAACAAGCGTACCAATGCCTCGGCTTCCTTAAGAGATGCAAGTTTCTCCTTCATCCTACTGCCTTGGCTACAGTCTACAAGTCCTACATTCGGCCACGCCTTGAGTACAACTCGTATATCTGGGCGGGCGCCCCTAAAACCACCTTGGCTTGGCTAGACAAGGTGCAAAACCGCGCCATCAAACTCATTGGCGATAGCACCCTTTCCATTGATCCTTTAAAACACCGTAGGAATGTAGCAGCGCTCAGCAAGTTTTACCGCTATTTTCATAGCGACTGCTCCACTGAAATCAAAAACCTCCTGCCTACTCGGCAATTTTTCTCCCGCAACACAAGACTAGCCAACTCGGCTCACCTCTTCACCCTTCAGCCCTCCCCTTCACGCACATTACGTTTTAGCAGTTCGTTTATAAATAGAACAACTCGATTGTGGAACTCTCTTCCGCAGTCGGTGTTTCCGAGCTCATATAACATCTCAGAGTTCAAACGCAAGGTTCATCGACATCTAATCATGCACCCTCCAGACCCCTAACCTATCCTATCTCATCTTTCTTTCAGATCAAGCTTACTACTATACATTGGACCATGACTTGTAAGACATGACGGACTAGTAGTACAAAGGGTGACTCCTAAGCTTCTTCTTGCCACAAAAAAAAAAAAAATCAATTTGGAGACAGGCCGAGCAATCCTGCTGTTAATGTTGTCACGAGATTTGCAAGGCCCATATTGAACACTGGAAGAAATTCAGTTGCCATTTTGATTATAACAGGGATCAATGCCCAAAGCGAATGTCAAATGTACGGAGATTTCAAATCTCTCAAGAAATACCTGGTTCTGCAAGCTTATTTGGCAAATTTGGATGTATGCTTGTTTCATCGTAGATTACAAATAGGTAAAGAAATAGTTTTACCTGTAAGACATTTACTAACATAAGTAGGGAGATGTTGAAGGTTTTATTGAGACTAAGCCAGAAAGTAGTTTTTTTATGTGGCAGTGCTAAGCTCAGGAGTCACTCTTTGTACTACCAGTCCGTCATGTCCTTTGTCACGTCATGGTGCAATGTTAAGCAGTAAGCTTAGTTCGGCGGAGGGGGAGGGGCTTATAAGGGTGCGGAAGTATTGGAGAAGGTGGTGATGAACCCTGCGTTTGAACTCTTGGATGTTATAGGAGCTCGGAAATACCGACTGCACAGTCGAGTTGTTCTATTTACAAACGAATTCATATCTTATTGAGTGCCTGAAAAGGGGGTTGCAGGTGAAGGGAATGAGATAAGTGGGCTAATCTGGTGTTGCGGTTATAAGATTGCCGTGGAGGCAGGAGAGCGTTTATTTCGGAGGAACAGTCACTATGATAGTAGCGATAAAAGTTTGTCGGGGCTGCTCCAGTTTCAAATTAAATTAGATTCGTCATGATTCTTATGGCCACAATAGAGTATAAAGTCAATGTTTCTTCTGATTGAGCGAGACCTAAGTCCGTGATTATAGAAACAACTCTGCGGTGAAAACTCGAGGTGCTATTAAGCTCTGAAGGGAGAAAAATTGAAGCTTTAAGGAATTGTATAGGACACAGAAAACGGAAAATTATCTTGGTGAGCCTTAAGGGTGTGATGGGCCTACTCAACATACCATTTATTGTTTGATTGTGAGGTCAAGCAGCATTAGACGTGGTTAGTATTTAGTCGGGGGACGGCTTGCTAAAACGACACTCGCGTTTGGAGGGTCGAAACGACAATGGCAAAAGGTGAACAAAAATAAAAACTTTTCGACAAAGGAGTTTATTCACCATGAATTCTCTATTACAAAGATTCTTTTTACTACTTCAAAAACGCTTCTAAAGGCGCAATAATAGGAGTTCTTATATGAAAAGGCAGGCGTCAATAGGTTGAAATTGCAGCACTGAATTTCTAGGATGGTAGAACTCGTGCTTCTACTACATTATCAAGAGCATTAAACATAACGCAGAGCACTGTCAGCTACAAATATGTGGCTTGTCTGAGAAGGGGCTGAGAGTAAGCCAACTATAAAGATTATAAAATAAGATTAGAAAATGGAGCACACCGCAAGAGATGGTTTAAAAGCTCTCAATCCAGCTCTGCAGAACCGGGTCAATACTGGATGATTATCTAACAGACCTGACTGCTATACTTTATGAAAAGTTTTGGTAATACCTAGAGCTTCCAAACCAGACTCACCAGGAATGCTTTGGGTGAAGTGTTCAGATAGACACACCTTTTTGCGTTTAAAGTTACACTGTTCACTGCTTCTTTCTAAGAAAAAAATTTGTCTGCTCGTAGATCTTGAAGAGATTTGTGAAGATAAAAAATATGCACACAGAAACTGGTTTAGACCATCTCTTTTTGCAATGATATGCCAACAGAAAAAATGAGCAAGAAGATAGATGATCTGCCACGTCATCCATGTACGAGAACAATCAAAACGTAGAGGCGATTCGAAAGAAATATTACAAGGGGCCGATTACCGCACGGACTGTGTAGCAAGAGGCAGAAAACTATTTTCTACAAGAAAATTTAAACAAATAATTTTTATAAAAAGGCTTATGTAAAAGAAGAATACCCTGCAACTAATTTGACATAAGTTAAGCGATTAAAGCCATTATATGTCTATAGAAGTCCATGCTCCCGTCAGACATCCTTTAAGGACAATCACCCTAGACATAAAATGTTACCATCATTAAAGCGATTACCATCCTCAAATTAGCCCTAAGTGCCTCTCGTGGAAACAAAATCCTCATTCTTCTCTGCATTCGACCCTTCTTTTACGCTAGATACATCATGTTATAGCATCATCAACGACACGCCATGACATACAACCTCAGTCTACCAGAAAGAAAACAAAAACAATTACTTCACTCTACCGGATTTTTGAAGGATCTTGAACTATGAACCAGGAAACCTAAACAAAATAGGCTTAGACCAATTAAAAAAAACCCATGAGTTTCTCTGTATCATTGGAGAAAAGACTGACTGACGGGTAGACAAAATATATATACGAAAAGAATGTCCTTATTTTTGTTATCGAATCAAGGAAGAGGAGTTTTTTTTGTATTTTTTTTTTAAATTAGCTAAGTGTAGGAAAATTTAAAAAAAAATTAAACAAACGAAAGAAAGACGAGGAAAATTAATTAACAAACTTCAAAGTTGTGCTTTAATCCTTGATTACATAAAATACAAGGAAGGTTAGAAAAAAAGGAGAACATTTCCCTTAAAACTATACCGTAATTTTCTAAATTGGCGCCCACTTATTCCATTCAATTAAAGGACACCCCAGCTACTATAATATAGGTCATCCTCTTTCAGCCTTATTTGCCGGGGCAATTTTCAAATCCATTTACCATTAAATAATGGTGTAGTTATGGAAAAAGAAGCTTACACATATACTTGTGTAGGTATATAAAAGAAAATATCCTTTCTGCTTACATATTTTTTTATATATAAGCGCTTATCGGTGAGAAATTCCCTGTATAGCCTGAACGAAACGAAACCAATATCCAATATCCTCCTGGTATCGCATCAACGATAAATAAGTAATTCCCCATCAGATATTCCAGTAGTCCCTTCTTTCGCTGCCATGTTCCTTTCACTCATCAGGCACACAGGAGATTGTAGCAGTCAGTTTCAAATCCCAGCAAATCATTTAGGATTGGTCGAAGAAAGCCTCCGGGAACGGAAAAAATTGCAAGAATTCAAAACACCGACATCAACAAATATCCCTCATCCCCGGAAGTACTGCTGCTGAACACAGCCGTCAGTCAATTGGACTCGGGTCGAGGCTAACAGAGCTCAAGGACATTCCCACATAAACGGAAGAGGAGCCCCTTCAACAATGGCAACGACGGACGAGAAACAAAATGAAAATTCCTTTCTCTCTGCCCAGGGTGTACCCTTTTCGGGTCGATTAAATCTAAATGTAACCTAATTAGTATGAAGGAGCCAGCCACCACCCCCTTGATCCAGCCCCTTCTGGCCCCAATAGCAGTACCCCTGAGGGAGGAAACGAAGATTGCTGGCTCTGTCGAGCGAAGAAGCAGGATTCCCCTAGTGACTTGGTCAGATGATGGGCTAGTTATCTGGTGACACATGCTCCTTCTGCGCTAGCAATGCCTTTAGGATAGTACGAAGGGATAAACCTCTGGGGTAATACAAATCTATTTGATCCCTTCTTCTGCAGCAGAAATGGCCATTACCATTCGCATTCTCAAAATAATAATGTTGTTGGCGGGGCCCGATCCTTTCAAGTATAGGCCGCCCTACGGCCTGAATCTTTTATGAAACATTAATTTCATAGAATATTGTGTGTCATCATTTAAGCCCCTATCAATTGCCCAGCATTTGTCTAACAGACGCCTTTATAGTATACTTAAAAGAGCATTTTGTCTTATCAGAAGGGAATAAGGGTCCATATTGGAGGTGCACCGCAGGGCAACATACTGCTTGCCAATTAGGCAGGACGATATTATTTTCCTTCCACATTTTGAAAGTGGGCAGGGGACCGGGCACAAATTGCTTTCTGAAGGACTAATTTAGGGATTGGGCTTGACAAGAGGCAATCAAGGTCATTTATGGTTATTATAATCAAAAAATTCTGATCCTTAATTCAATTTACGACGAAAATTACTTAAAATATGGCAAAAAAGGGAGCAGAATTCGTGGGTTAAGAACTAGAGAAGCGTAAGGGCAAAATGACAACTTCTCAGGGGAGCCGAAAAACAATTCAAATTTACCTACCGTTATAAACAAATATCTTTTGTTTTTATACGTTTTTGTTGTACTAAGCAATGTACACACTACATCGTTCCAGTTTTTTGGCACATCAAAATATGGGGATTAAAAAAGCGAATGGCGAAAAAAATTTTTTTTTTGTATTTTTGCCCTTACGCTTCTCTAGTTCTTAACCCACGAATTGTCCTTGACAAAGTGATATTCGTTTATGTTAGTTTACGGTCATAGCCGAAGGAAAAATATTACAATAGTTGTTGAAGGTTGGTAGTTTTCCAGGTATAGTCTCTTCTCATTTTAATTAGCTTTTACCTGTCATACTGATATAACAAGACTTTCAGGTATTTCGAAAATCAATTGAATGGAAAATTCTCGGAATTTGGTATCCTAATTTCATGTGATACGCTTAACGACCCGCACACCAGAAACACAAATATGACTCGCTGTGAATCTAGTTAGCCAAAGCACAATAGTAGAGGTTCCGCCAAAAGAGTTGATGCCGGAGCGCGCAGCTGGGGAGATTAAAGCTGCACACAAATAAAAATTGCGCACATATTGATAAGAAATGCGCTTATGTGTTTTCAAATTTCCTCTTCGAAATTTGTTGCGACTAGGCTAAGGGACGGGAACGGCATGCGGGGATTCTAATGCGCATGGAAAACGCGACTTTCTCGGCATCAACTCTTTTGGCGGAACCTCTACCACCACTCCAATGCTACCACGGTAGAGCCTTGACTTCAGATCACCAACAAGAAATGGCTGACTCGCTTATTATGGTTACAGGCTATTGAGGAATAAAAGGGAGGGATTTTTGGTAAAGATTAAAGACAAGAAAGAAGGAATGTTATCTAGGTGGGGCAAGTGGTATGACGAAGGGTCCTACCGCCTAGTGGAGTCCAACCAAGAGCATTTGGAATGGTGGAAGTCCCATACCTTAAATGCTAAAGTACCAAGTCCGGTAGATATTAGCAAGTCTGTAAAACGTTTTTGGAACAAGTTTTTAGATCTAGGCATTCTTCAATCTCCTCCAACTCTCGTTCACTTCAGATAACTTGTCTACCTACCTCTTTCTCTTTCCTGATCTGGGTGACGAACTCTAAAGCCCGGTACCCACTTGTTGCAAACCAGCGTTTCGAATCACCGTTCTTTAAATTTTTTTCTAAAAAAATTGCAACGCTTCGTTTCAAAATGTGCGAAATGATACAATCCAAACCCGATCTCTCATTTAGCGGTTTTTCTCCGTCACATCAAAGGAATGATACGATACGCTTTAGGAGGAAGTGTGGACGGGCATGCGCGTATCCTGTTCATCGTCATTTCAAATCACACACTGGCCAGATAACCGTATCGCGCTCCCGCATCAAACATGATACAGGCTGGATGATTCGAAACGCAGTGATGATACACGAAAAATTTTGGTTCCTGTTTTGTTCGTATCAATCAACAATTGAAACGATACAGGGATAGGAAACGCCGATTTGCAACAAGTGGGTACCGGGCTTAAGGCATTACCGTATTGTTTCGTAGCGTAGCTGTATTGATTCGAGCATATAACTCATGCATGTTAAGCTGTGCGTTGTAATCATCATACCATCAAGATAATGAACCAAGTTGGTACCTTGTTTCGTTCATACCGTCATCACACTCAAAAATTTTTATTCCAGTCTATTAACACATGGCAAAATAAGTGGGAAGACGAAGGTCTATGCGGATTGGAATCGAGCCATGGACCTCTGGAGTGGAATTCGGGTATCTTAGTCAGGGTCGGAATCATGTTTTTTACGACCAGTGCACTATGCGTTATTCCGCACCCCAGAGAAGGACAATGGAAAAAGACAGAAAAAAATTACAACAAAAGTAAAAGGTGGCTTGGGACCCTTCTTAACAATTTAATGAATAATTACATCATTTTATATTGGCCATATTAATTCTCAAATACAAAGGTAGGTTCCTTCACTTTTAAGTTTTTTTTTTAAGGATTTAATTGTTTTTTAAATTTTAATTTATCAAATAGCACTCCCGACAAATTGCGCCCGGTGCAAGTGCAGAATTTGTACCAAAGATTTTAAACCCCAGCCTACAAGGGTGGAAATGTTGATGCGACTATTGGGTTTTCTTTGATTGTGCCCGAGTCTATTCCAACATATAATATATTCCAATTGACCAGTTTAGGCGGGTTTAGGCTGTATAGCAGCATGATTGGTTGATAGATTACGCAGCTGCACAATAGATGAGGTTTGAAACACAAAATGCAATGTTGTACACTATACTATGTGTACTTGCGGGGACTTTAATGCACATTCAGTGTACATCGAAGCGGTTGATACGGAACGATGGGCAAATTCGGATACGGAGTAATTAACGACAACGTCTTCCGCTCCTTTCATTCGCAGCGTCAAACAATTTACCATTTACGAAAGCATCTTCGGCCGTCCACTCAAACACCAACTCACCTGACAAAATCCACCCGGCAACGACTAGGCGTAGTTAGATTACGTTTTGATAAACGCAAGATTCCGACCGAAGCTCAAAGACGTACGTACAATGCGTAGTGCCGATTGCAGATCGAACCATTATCTTTTTATTATAAAGCAAAGACCACCACCAACAAAGAAGAATTTGGCGTGCCTGCGGGACCCGATCATTGGCGAGAGTTTCAAATGGAACACCGGAAGATGTCTATGTAGAAGAAAAGCAATTATTGGAGCCCATTGTGGGGTGTGCAATGAAGTTTTGTCTACCTATCTGTAAACGGACGCAGATATTGATCTCGGACAGTTGTCTGAACCTCGTCGATCAGCGGAAACAAGTGAAACACATCCATTTCGAGCAATACCGACGATTGAACAAAGAAGTTTGACAGAAAATGAAATCGGAAGCGGAAGCGTACTGAAATAACATTTTGGCCGACATAGAAGAAGCGGCGTCGAGGCACGACCACCGAACTTTGCACCAGACAATCCGGTGGTTAGGTGGCAAAATATCATCAACAAAAAACCACATCAAAAAATCGGATGGAACTTTCATGACCTTTTCCAATGGGCGCCTGCAGCGGTGGAGAAAATTCTTCCACCAGCTGCACAACCACGATCCGCTGCAAGGTCCAGCACCTGATTATCGAACAACCCACGATCAGTTTCTTGATACCGAACCGAAAATTATCGAGATAAAGACGGAAATCTCTGAAAAATGGAAAAGCGCAGGGAATACATCAAGAAACCGCCGAAATGACCAAAGCCGGAGTTGATGTCTTATCACAACAACTTCACGTTATCATAACACACATATGACATTCGGATCGTGTCCTGTCGGCGTGGAAGAAAGCAATAGTTGTGCCAATTTGTAAGAAAGGCGACAGTCGAGAATGCAAGAATTATCGCGGTATTAGCCTCATTTCGATCGTCGACAAAGTAGTTACGAAAATCACACAATCGAGGCTATAGAAACATCGAGAGCAAACAAGCCGGAAGGAACAAGCGGGATTTAGACCACATCGATGATGAAGTGATCAAATCATCAGATAAGGGGTCATCCATAAATTACGTGAGGTGATTTTTGGGATTTTTCGACCCCCCCCCCCCCCTTGGTGAGATTTCGTGAGATTTGGCTCGACCCCCTCCCTCCCCCCTAATCTCACGTGAGATTTTTCAAATTTTAAAAAAATCATCTGAGTTCAAGGGGGGTGTTGGGAGCAAGATTTTATTTGAGATAACTGATAATTTGGACGCCTTGCCCCCCTCTATTCCACTCACTTTTCCATTTGTAGTGGACACACAAGTAGTTCTAAATTCTAAGGGCCTTTTTGCGGGTCAGTGTTACTTGGCTCGTACTCTGCAGCATTTGACGAGGCACACGTTTGACAATCGACAACCAATTTTTGTGTAGGATTTACCCCTATCGTAAGGCCCCAATTTACACACAGGTCGCCAGCAGGCTGTGGCCAGAAAGTTTTCGCCTTGAGGCCAAGTATCACTAAACACTCACTGGCCGCCAACTGTATGGGGTAGTGATGAGCAAGACTTTTCTTGCAATTCTTCCTTTTATTGTACATTAAGCAAGACCAAAGCAGGAACAAGACAAGACAGGACAAAATAAGACTACATTGCTCATCACTGCTCATCTTGCAGTGGTGAGCAAAAAGCCTTCGAAAAAGTCTTGCTAAAAGTCTTGCAAAAAGTCTTGCAGTCTTGTCTTTGTCCTGCTCAATTGTCTTTGTCCTGCAAGACAAGACGTTTTGCTCATTACTGGAAAACTTTTGCCCTTAGTGATGAGCAAAAAGCCTTGCTATCCTGATCTTGCAGTCTTGACTTATCCTTGTCTTGTCTTGGTATTTCTTGGTCTTGCTAAATGTGCAAGACTAGTCTTGCCTATCACTAGTATGGGGCCTGCAGTTCAAGAAAGCTGACGAAACTCGCATTTACCGTCAGTTCGGGCCTGAAGATCTGAACTTCTATTCACTAAGAATTCACACCGTATGCACTCGGAACGGAAAGCAAGGCGCGAGCTAGTCGTGAAAACCATCCACCTTCGCGTTTGCGCTCTTTTGCTCTTTTGTGTTCACGGCGCGGCGTGAGGCTTCAAGCTTTCGTTGGGGCCATGAGCATTTTTGCACTTGAATTAATAACCTGCTATGCTAAGCAGTCGTTTTCGCCTGTGTGTATGGAATCAGGACTTTACCTACATGCCACGGCCTGTCAGACTCATCCCTCAGTTAGACTGAGTCAAGCTTAGTCTTGCCGGCCGGCCTGTAAGTCAATGGGGGTCTTTAGTGGAGAAACACGTTTTACTTAATGTAACCCAATTTTCGCGCAATTTTACACTGTGTTTTAAAAAAAAATACGTGAGATTTGCCGAGACCCCCCCTCTCCCCCAGGTGAGATTTGATGAGATTCGGCTCGACCCCCTCCCCCCCCTAAACGCCTCACGTAATTAATGGACGACCCCTAATGGAAGAAAGAGCTCGTTACGGTAAACGAACTGTCGTCGTTGTCATCGGTTTCAAATTCGCTTTGGATTGCAACGACTGGAACAGCTTGTGGAGATTCTTGGAAACTGAACAGGTGCCATCGAAAATCATCCAACTTCTCCAAGCATCGTACGATGGCTCAACCAGCAGCGTTCGTATTCGAAGCGACTTATCTGAGGAAACCCCGATTCAAACAGGTGTGCGTCAGAGAGACGTCGTTTCGCGACTTTTCTTCAACGTTGTGATCGATGCGATTATTCGTGAAGCATTCGATGGACGACCCGGAGTTCGATACGACGACAAAAACTTCGTAACCGACTTAATGTTCGCCGACGAAAGCGCAGTCTTCGACGACACGGATACCAAAGCAAAGGACAGCTTATACGACATGTCTAGCATCGCCCGGCCATACGGGTTAAAAATAATGCGGAAAAGACCAAATAATCAAAGTAATGGATTGAAAGCCAGTGTTCATCTCGATGGAACCCAAATCGAACAGGTTCCGATGTTAAAATATTTGGGATCGTTGGTTGAGGAAAAGAAAGTCACTTGGATATTTTTATGTGATAGATGTTACTTCCCCATTCCGCCCAGCCCTGACCATTTGATATTTTATGGAGTTGAAAGAACTGAAATTTGACCTAAGGTCATCTCAACCTTCATAGGTGCACAAGGTGCTTTGATCTCATTTCATCCATCTACGATAGCAAGTAATTTGTCCCGAAAACGGCATAAATCCTTTATTACTTATTATAAAAAAAGTCCTTGTTCTTCTTCCATATAATAAAACAAGTGAAAACGATGAATTTTAAAAGGTTGTAAAAATCACCGTGCAAAGGACTTGAGGAATTACATTTAATATCATTCATACCCTTTTTCCCGCCGATATATTTATACCATCAAATTCGATAAACAATGAAAACCTTTTTATGTATATCTAAGGATTTTCCTCGATGATACATAATATTGTCAGCGTTTTATGTTTTCATACTTAAGGCCGTGATAAATTTGCTTCAGATTACAACGATTTTATTGTGTGCCGAGTTTGGGTGTTGAGGGGTTGGGGTTGGGGTTGAAGGAGAGCATGTACCATGTAGCATGGAGCAATGCAATAAAATCATGGTCTCGGAGGCAATTTCTCTTTGAACCCCTAAATCATATAACACACTTTTCGTACTTATTCCGAATATCACATAACACACGCTCTGGAGGAGGAGAATGGCAGAATGGATATCACAAGTCGAACGCACAAATATCACAAAGCTAAAAGATGGCGAACGTTTATGATCCTAAATCTGTAAGGAAGATTCCTTGACACATGAGACAACTTCTTCGGGTATTTTTTTTTTTCCTTTTTTTACGACACTCTTACAACTACATTGTACACAAGAATGGCTAAGTAGAATGGTAGAAATTGGGAGAATCTTCTGGTTCATTTCTTTGACACTGTGTCAATACAATGGAGCCCAAATATGCGGAACAGATTATCTACGGAGAAGTGTCGCGTCATTAGGTTAAGATTCCCTCAAAAGTTTATGACATTCCATAAAAATTCTCGTGCAACAATAACAGAAGAAAGATTTCGGTGAGTTTTCATCAATTTATTTACATTTATTTTTTTTTTTTTCGAAGAAGAACTTTTCATAGTCATCGCACAAAAGGCGGAAATTTCGAAAAATCATATATTCACAACGTGTGAATTGAGATGTGAATTCCGTACATCGATAAGGAGAATTATTTTTATTTTAAGGATTTCTTTCGTATTT